>PVKB01004101.1:0-79116 GCA_004027205.1 Ctenodactylus gundi
CTCTCTCTCTCTCTCTCTCTCTCACTCACTCACTCACTCACTCACTCTGAACCAACAGGATAGGCCAGGATGCTGCCCCAAGTGCCAGTGTGAGAGCACAGACCATGAGATATTTTCTCATTTGAAAAATAACTCACTTTTTTTCTCATTAGAAAAAACAACGGTTTATAACAAAGAAAATTTGGGCATACAGTAAACAAAATGAAAAGCACCCACAATTCTAACTTCCCATAGCCATCACCGTTGATCTTTTAGGCCCTTCCCCTAGGCCACCCTTGGACATGTGTTCTGTAACAGGAACGGAGCCCTACTTTGCTGATTTTCTGCTCACTTTGGAGTGATCAGGAGATGGGGATGGTGATAACTTCTTTTTCAAAAGCTTCCCTCCACACTGCTGAGTGCTTGGGGGAGCCACCCGTCTTTCTGGGCCCCTGTTCTAGCAGTTCCATTGAATCGCAGGTGTGTCCAATCCCTGGATTGCTGTTGTTTACCCTTGTGTTTCTGAGTGCAGAGGAACTGTCTTGGGCCACATAAAATATCTAATATAGCTTATTATATATAAGTACTAAAATTTCCTTTAATTTTTTTTCATTAGAACATTAAAATATTGAGGGAAAAAAATCCCAGCAGGCCACAGGTTGGGCAGGCTGCAGGTTGGAGTAGCACCCGGGTGGTCCAGGCCCTGGCCCTTACTGCCCTACAGGAACCCAACGCCAACAGTGTGGCTTGGAACACCCAGTGCGAGGACATGCTCTGTTTCTCTGGCGGAGGCTGCCTCAACATCAAGGCCAGCACCTTCCCTGTGCACCAGCAGAAGCTGCAGGGCTTCGTGGTCGGCTACAACGGCTCTAAGATCTTCTGCCTCCATGTCTTCGCCATGTCTGCTGTGGAGGTGCCGCAGGTGACTGAGCCTGGCTGCTGGGTGCCATGGGGCAGGTGGGGCAGGACAGGAGGTCGGATCTTGAGGTCCGTCTGCAACCTGATGGCCTGCGTGTCTGGAGAATCAGTGTCACCTGCGAGTGCTGCTGCTCTTGGCTCCCCTTGTTGGGGGACTCAGGTGCACCGCTGGTGGGTGTGGAGGGGACTGGGTGGCCTGAGTGGAGGGTTTGGGTCTGTGAGCCAGACAGGAAACATCTGGCCCCGCACAGGTTCCCTGGGACGTGGAGGAGGTCATCCTGGAATGGGGGACTGGAGTGTTTCCTTTGTACTCTTGCCCTGGGTGGGGGCCCTGGCTCCATCTAGCCAAAGACCTGGGCAGAGGCTGGCATCAGGCTGCCACAAGGCAGGTGCCCAGGCTGGGGATTGGAGTTCAGATCAGAGGAAACAGAAAGAAAAAGAAAGCCAAAAGAGGAGGGGCTCTGGGAGCCGTAGCAGGAGGCGGGGCAGACAGTTTCCTGCCGTCCTCATCTGCTCTCTTACTGTACCCCAAACCCCAGACCCAGGCCCCACATCCCGTCAGGAACCCAATATGCCTCAGGGGTGCCAAACACACACTACTTATTCATATGTTTTCTCCCACAATGACCATCTGACCTCAAACCTAAGTGCAGTGTGCTACTCCCTGGCTTTAGCCAACCACAAGGGACCAGAGGAGCTGCCCAAGGCGCCTCTGCCAGGACCTTGGGAGCCAGAGGCGCCACTGGTGCAGCCTGCTGAGCTGCTGGCTGAGCTGCCGGGTGGGAGAGGCCTCTGCAGACAAAGGCTGTTTATCTCTCAAGCCGGAGCCCGACTGGTGCGGCCCCAGATGGGGGAGGAGCCCTATGCCTGCTCTGGGGGTTTTGGTCCCTTTCAAAACTGACATCATCTTGTGCAAGAGCTGGTCTGTCCCCACCACCAAGTAGGCCAGTAGCTCTGGTCAGGTGCCCAGCGGGCGGCATGGCTTTGTGTTCAGAGGTAAAGGATAGCACCACAACCCCACTCACGATGTGCCTCCCAGCCAGGTGCCCTGTTTCTCATGCGTCTGGGGCTCCCTTCCTTGTGCCGTGCTGTCCCCATGCTGACCCCACTCCCCGGGCTTCCAGCGAGGTGAAGACTGCTGGGAGAGGGCCAGCCTTGAGCCCTGGCTCTGCCGTCAGAACTAGTTCTCTTGCCCTGTACCTCATTTCACTGTTGGGGTTCTCATTTTCTTTTTTGCGAAATGGAGTTGGTTTTATCCTTGTTATTGTTGTTTGGAGATTGGGTCTCATCACGTTGCCCAGGCTGGCGTCAAAGTTGCATGTTCAGGCAATCCTTCTGCCTCAGCCTCAAGAGTAGCTTGGGCTGCAGGCCCTTGCCTTCCTTCCTGGCTGGAATTGGGGTTGGTTATACCCATCCCCAGGTTTCCTCTGGCCCAGTTTCTATCACTTTCTTACTACAGAGCCACAAAACAGCAAAAACCATAGAACAGAAGCACGTTGGAAGGGAGGCATCCACCAAGGAGTCAGAAAGGAAAGCTTGTCGTGTCCTGGCTTCGAGACACGGCAAGGAGGTGGTAGGCCCTGAGTCCTGTAGGTCTGGGCAGGCAGCAGCAGTGGTGAGCCCTTCCTGTGGCACCCAGAGGGAGGAGGAAGATGGACAGCCCCACGGGAGGGCCACCCTGGGTGCATGGGTCTGGCAGTCAGAGGGTAGACAAGCCTCCGTAGAAAAGGATACCAGAAATGTCAAAGATGAAGGTCCCAGTGCGTCACTGCCTTTGGGAACCATGAGACCAGAGGTCCTGGCTGGTGAGTGTCCCCTGCCCAGGCCTTCACGGGGTACACCACTTCCTAGGCAGGGCACCTGGCCTAAGAGCACGGCAGGAGCTGGTTGAGAGACTCAGCACATGCACAGGGGAGCAGGGCCTCTGGGCCTGGAGCCAGACCCTCTGCTAAGCCTCAAGACTTTGACTGTGGACAGGCACGATCCTCTCCCAGGAACTTTGGGACAGGCGTAGAGCACTGTGAAGCCTGGGGATAAGAGGTCATTAGGAACCACTCCTGGATTCACCACGGGGCAGCCTCATTAAGTCAGAGGGAGGGGACCCTGCACCGGAGAGTGAGGCGCCTCTTGTGCAGGATCTTCCTAGGGACGTGGAACAGGTTACTTGACATACTGGCCCTTGAACATCTTGCTAGTGATTTGCTTCTAGCTCAGGGAACCAAGTGCAGCCTAGCCCCTGCCTCCTGGGTGTTGGTGTTGGGAGATGGGCCTGTGACTACGGCTGACAAAGGGCCAAGGGAGCCCCCACTCCTTCCCTTGGGGTGAGGGCTTAAGGGATCTGGGAAGAGGTTTCAGAAGTGGTAACATTTTAACATGCCTTGAGAGCTCAGGAGGTATGTGCTGGGTGGGCAGGGTGCCATGGCACAGGGAGGCAGGCCAGGGATGCAAAGGGGGGATGGCAGGACCCTGTGCCCTGAATGCCACGCTCCAGCCCAGGGGCTCGGGAGGGGAGGTGGCAAGGCAGGCTGGTGGTACGCTGCATGTGCCCAGGACCAGGCCCTGCTTCTGTCTGGAAGCAGCTCTGCTGCACTCTGACTGTCCCCATGCCTTTTCTTCCTTTGGTGAAACCCCACAGTCAGCCCCGATGTACCAGTACCTGGACAGGAAGTTGTTTCGAGAGGCCTACCAGATCGCCTGCCTGGGTGTGACAGATGCTGACTGGCGAGAGCTGGCCATGGAGGCCCTGGAGGGCTTGGAGCTCGAAACAGCCAAGAAGGTGGGCACTGTGGGCATGAGCTTGGGCAGAGGCGTCCCGTGTGGTGGAGGGACCGAGGAGGGGAGGGAGCTCCAGCCCCGGCTCTGCCACGGATCTGCCTGCAGATGGCCCTCTGGAAGGGGGCGGGGCAGGCTGCAGCCTCACAGGCAGCTAAAAGCCCCTCCCAGGGTCCTGAAGATCCAAGGGATGGTGCCTGTGGAGCCAGATGAGGGAGAGGACTCTGGGAGCCTCTGGCTGTACCTCTTCCCCAGCTGCCATTTGCAGAATGCGTTTAGCTGAAAGCCTGGCACACACTAGGCACTCGCTAACTGGCAGCTCTTAGGACCGGGTAAGCATAGGTCACTTCAGACAGGACATTGTCTCCCTTGGCAGTCCGCTGAGAGTAGGCAGGGTACCCAGCCCCACTTAGCAGCGTGCTCAGTTTCCACACACCTTTGTGGCAGGATTCATAGGTTTGACTCACAGTGTCATTTCCTGAGCCAGTCCATTTGAGCAAAAGTGGGGCTAACGTGTCTGTGCCCTTTCTAGGCCTTAGCAGAGGTTCTGATTCGTTTCTGCAACCTGACGGTGAGGAAGGCTTTTGCTCCCCTTCTCACACCCATCTCTGTTCCCCTATTCCCAGTCCCCCATCTCCCACACTCTCACGGGCGGGGCTGTAGCCACCTCTGATTTACTCCTCCCTCCCAGGCTTGTCACCCCCTTTCAGAAACAGGAGGCTGGGCTGAGAGTGAAGGCTGTGGGGTCATGGGCACATGGGCAGAGTGACCCAGGCCTCGCTGTGTGCCGCATACCTCCGAGCAGCTCCCTCAGCGCCACCCTGAGCTAAGCAAACAAAATACACCAAGGATTCCCGTCACTCCCGCCCCTGCTGGCTTTTGGCCTCCGCCCTCTCGTTCTAGAGCAAGGGTGGCGCCCTGCCTCCAGAGGACAGTGATGGTTCTGTACGGAACATCCCGCCTGCCCCAGATGTGCTCAGTGTCAGTGAAGTGCGAATGGCGGGAGCTTTAGGAGAGGGAGGGGAGTGGAGGCTGAAAAGCCAGAAGGGGCGGGAGTAATAGGAGTCTTGGGGCTTACTGTTTGTTTAGCTCAAAATGAAATGTAGTCTCCCCTCCAGATTGTCACCTTCTTACCCCTGAGAACTAACGGTCATGTCCTGCTAGTGCCAGCTGGCAGGTGCTCAGCAGGTGCCTGGCAGACCGACAGGCAGGCAGAGAGGCCTGGATCTGAACCCCCCCACACACACACACACCCTGAAGGATCAGACCTGGTGGGTCCACACACCATGCTGACAGCGTGATGGGATTAAAGCACACAGTGGTTTTAGAAGTGTTTAGTTAGTTAACTTAATGGACAAGTAAAAATTGTACATCTCTTTATTGTGGGCAGCGTGCTGTGAGAGTTTGAGGAGCGTGTGACTGGGAGTTCCTGCACACCTGCCCGGCCCCAGCCCTGCCTTTCTTGCACAGCCCCAGTGAAGGTCAGCATGCCCACTAGGTGGCGCCAGATAGCTGTCCAGTGCTGCCCGCCTGCTGCAGCCTCCCGTCCATCTGCCCAGGGTCCTCTCGGGCCTCCTCGTGACTCTGACTCTGCAGAAAGTGCCAAAGCTGCAGGAACTCAAACTCTTCTCCCGGGGGCTCTCGCATCTAGAATCCCAGTGGCAGAACCAAAAGGCCCCTGGAGAGGGTGTGGCCAGCGAGAGCTGGGGAAGCAAGAGCTGTAGGCTAGCTAGACAGCACCCTCTTCCTCCGCTGCCCCAGTCTTCTTGAAGAAAACCCTCTGTGAGGCTGGAGGAGTGGCTCAGCCATTAAGGCACTTGCCTCGCAAGTGCAAGGTCCTGAGTTCAGTTGCTTAGCACCACGTGAAACCAGGTGTAGGGGTGCACACCTGTAATCACAGCACTCGAGAAGGTGAGGCAGGTGGATTGCCATGAGTCCAAGGCTAGCCGGGGCTGCAGAGCCTGACCTTGTCTCAGAGAGAGAGAGAGTGAGAGAGAGAGAAGAGAGTGAGAGAGAGGAGAGAGAGAGAGAGAGAACCCTCTTGCAGAGCGTGTGGTGTGGTCCCAGCTACTCGAGAGGCTGAGGAATGGCAATCACCCGAGCCCAGGGATTTGAGTCCAGCCTGGGCGACATAGCCCAGGCCAAACAAAGCGAAAGCACGTGCCAGCTGCCAGGCCTGCGACACTTGCTGGGCTGGCCAAAGCCGCGCTCAGATAGGGCATTGTCTTTCTTGGGTGTGGCTCTCAGCTGGTAGGGTTGGTGGCCTGTCTGATCTGCCTGCCTCCCTCCTCCACTGGGGTACCTGAGCCGGAGACAGGGAGGGGCAAGGTTGTCCTCTGAGTGCCCAGCCCTGGCAGGAGGCCAGGCTGAGGAAAGGGAATGAAGCTACGCCGGGGCCACCTGGGAAGCAGCCGGGGCTGGCAAAGTGCTCATCTCCCAAGTCCCCTCGGGAGGGCATAGTGGCATGTCAGACTGTGGGGCTCCAGCCTCCCCTTGACCATGTCGCCCCAGCTAGGCGAGGCTGGGCGGCAGGGCTGGGTGCTCAGCAGCCCAGCATGGGCCGCACCTTGGGAAGCAGCAGAGGAAGCGTGGCAAGCGCCCGGCAGCCGGTTCCTAGACACAGTGGCAACCCGGGGCCGAAGCCCAGGTCTGTCTCCCACCCCTGCTGTCGGGCCCTGCTCTGCCCCACCTCCCACTCCCTGTTGCCCTGCAGGCTCCAGGCACCATCGGGGAGGTGGGACCAGGCCCTGCTCTGTGACCTGTGGCTTGCACTGGTGCTTCACCCATCCTGCACCAGTAGGTGCCACTGGCTGGGTGTCCTTCCCAGGGAGGCTCATCATGGCTGTACTGCCCAGTGCTGTTTTCCTTGAACCCGAGGTGATGAGTATGAGCTACACTTGGCTGTTTTTTGTGCAGCAAATCCTGGGGTGACACTTTGCCTGCTAGGTGGCTGGTGGCCTGAGCTGGCCCTCCACCTGCTCTTCTTACCTGGAAGTGCACAAGGCACTGACCACACTCTTCCTCCTCACAGGCCTTTGCCAGAGTTCAAGACCTGCGGTATCTAGAGCTCATCAGCAGCATTGAGGTAAGGCAGATGCGCAGCTTCCTGTGGGGTAGGGGAGGCAGGGGCCGGGACAGCTGGCTCCTGTGCCGGGCCTGGTAAGCAGAAGGGAGGTTCTGGGGGCTTGGTGTCCGTCCCTTCGGTTGGTAGCTCAGGCCCCCAGAACTCCGGGTCCCTGTGTGCATGCTCTGCACCCCACCCTTCTGGCCCTGAACCCAACCTTGTCAGCTAGCCCTGGTGGGCTAAAGATGCTGGTGCTAAACACAGCATTTGCTGTGTGGCAGTAGACACTATTCTTAATTTCTGTGGATCACAGTGCTGTCTGGCTGTCTGTGAAAAGGCATACATATTTTTTCTCCTGAAACAGATTTACTGTGAGGCTAAGGGAGTGTGAGATGCATTTGAATTCCCAGATGGAAGAAGTGAGGACACCAGGAATGTCTGGCCCCTGCCATTCAGCTCAGGATGATGAGCACCTGCCGCAGGCCCGTCTTGTGCCCACCCCAGCGTGCAGGGAGCAGGGTGTGGGGCAGGGACGGCTCACGGGAGCCCGTGCCCAGTGCATGTGGAGCAGGGGAGGGGAGGAGTACAGGAAGCTAGGGGAGAGATGTCTTTGGGAGTCTGTGCCCAGCGTGCAGTTAGCAGGGGATAGGGTGGTGCACAGAAGCCCATGCCTAGCGTGTGGCGAGCCCAGGAGGGCGTAGGCCTGAAGTAGCCATGACTGATGGGAGCCTCACCCTTGCCCTGTGGGCTGAATCTGCTGTGTGCCCTTGCATGGCATCCGTGGCACTGTTCTGAGCCTTTGTAGCTTGACAAGGCAGGTGTTGTCACTTTCCTCCAAGTGGTTGTGGAGCCCCACGTGGCCTGAGCTGTCTGCAGAGAAAACCTCCTTCGTATCTGAACGGAAAGGTTTCATTGCTAATGTGAGGAAAGGACAGTTAGAAAGGCTGTTGTGTCCTCAGGAGCCCGTCAAAGGCCCAGCTTTTCCTGCTCCCCTGGTTTGCACCGCCCGTACCCCAGTCATCCCTGCCACCACTTCCCCCCAGGACGTCACAGGAGTCCAAACCATGTGATAGGGGATTGCTGGGAGCCTCTCTGCTGTCTTCCCGGTGCTGCCTTCCCCCAGGGACCGTCACACGAAGCCAGGGACGCAGGGTTTCTCTGCGCGGAGTGCTGGTCTCTGGGACCCTCTCATCATGTGTCACATCGCACCGAGTTCACATCCTTCTCCTTTGCGGGGAGGGGGGGCGGTGAACCTCTAGGGTGCCCTCTTGGAGCGGGAGGGCCCAGTATGGTCCTTCTTCTGCCCTGAGGCTTGGCTGCCTGCTCCTGCGTGCTCAACGTGAGTCTCAGGAGATGAGGAGCCTCCATGGGGGCCCCGTGGCTTATAGGCAGCTACTGTACCGACCATAAGAGTTGGCAAGTTCCCGCTGCCGGGCACAGAGCTTTACATGCTCACGGTAGTCCCGTGTGATCTAAGGTTCCTGCAGAGAGAACCTTCTTTGTATCTCGTGGAAAGATTTCAGATTTCATTTCCAACGCTAAGTTCAATGGCTGGTTCCTTAGTTAAAACCATGTGAAGGATTTTTTTAAAAATTATTTCTTTAGTTGGGGAACCATGTTGCCCTCAGCTATCAAAACCTTCTGCAGCTCATCTGGGGTTGACTAATGTCCCATCTTCCCCGCTGTGGCACCTTGCCAACAGACAAGCACTGGTGCCGCTGGGGGAGAGGACTGTGCGGTGTCTGCGGGGACTGAGTGCCCAAGTGCACAGGAGGGAGCAGGGCGCAGGTCTCACCCTCCTGTGTGGCACAGAGGACGTCTGGACATGACAGGACTGAGTCTGAAGGCCAGCCCACATGACACAGACCTGGTCTGCTCTCGAATCTGGTCCTCCTTCACCATGTGCATGGGTGCTGCTGAGTCTCAGAGCAGAGGATGTCCCCAGCACTCTCCCGGTGGGTCCTTGCTGTCCCCAAGACAGGCTCACAGTGAGACTTGTTATTCTGTCATCCTGACCCACCTTCTCACCTGCCGTCACCAAGTCACAGCTCCACTAACCAGGGCGGAGGACTAGGGAGGAGGTCGTGAGAGCCGCGGGCCGCCACTGACTCACGGCACCTTGCTCGTGTCCAGTTGCAGCCCGGAAAGTCAGACAGGAAGGCAAGCCCGAGGGACTCGCGTTGAACAAACAGGGGATTCTGTCGTTTTTGATCTACACTGGTCTGGAAAAGAAATCTGCTTTTTTTGCCTGTTGTTCCCACTACAGCTGTAGGTGAGAGACAACAGCCGGGAGCCAGGAGTGGGCTCCAGCAGGATGGCCGGGACCTGCCTTGAAATAGCCAAGTGCAGCCTTTGTCCAGGCCGCTTCCTGCCACCACAGCGAGGCCGCTTCCTCTGCTTCTGCTTTTTCCAGGAGAGGAAGAAGCGGGGAGAGAACAACAGTGACCTGTTCCTGGCAGATGTGTTCTCCTACCAAGGCAAGTTCCACGAGGCTGCCAAGCTCTACAGGAGGAGTGGGCGTGAGGACCTGGCACTTGACATGTACACTGACCTCTGCATGTTTGAGTATGCCAAGGTAACTGTCTGTCCTGGCCAGCACCCACTTGCCAGGCCTGACCTACGACATCCCAGCTGGGCCCCGTTGCCGGAGCCAGGGGGTCATGAGTGCATCAGAGAGCAACTGCAAGGGGGCAGGATGTGACAGCTCAGGCCTGTTTGTCAGCAGCAGCTGGGTGGCCTTGGGTAGGTGCTGGGGGGGGGGGGGGTGGTCAGGCTCCAGCGCTGTCTGTGCCCCACAAGTCCCCCCAGCTTTGGCTGCACCTTTGGGACCACGGCAGCTTTTCCACCGAGGTTCTCAGACCCTGATCCTTCTTTGACTTTGTGTCAGGACCTTGCTAAGTCACTAAGTTGCCCAGGCTGGACTCAAACTTGGAGTCCTTCTGCCTCAGCTTGAGGGTGCTGGGATTATAGGTCTGTGCCATCAGGCCTGGCTACTGGCACCTTCTCTTAGAGCAGCAGCCTTCTAAGAAGCTGGCAGAGCCACCCTCTGGCAGTTGCACAGCATGCCCTCAGGCGAGCAGGTACAGGGGCTCCCTGGTAGGGTGTGCAGGTCTCCATCAGGGTGTGCTCCTTTGGGTCTGGGGAGAAGAGCTCCCTGTACAGGCCCTGACGGAGCAACCAGTCCCCCACCCCCACCCTGTTAGGCCCAGGAGACCTGCCTGGCCTGCCTGGCCTGGGCAGCAGGGCCTCTCAGAAGTGTGAGAGCCATCAGCGGCAGTCCCCGAGTGGCTGTGAAGGCTGACTGCCCGGCCCACAAGCTCTCCTTGGAAAGCTCTGCCTGGTTTTCTCCTGTCTGTTCCCAAAGGCAGCCATGCCATTCTCTCTTGAGAGTCGCTCCTGAGACACGGCCATGTGGGGCTCCTGAGACACGGCCCGGCTCCCAGGGTACCCCTCATTTCCAGCTCCCTCTCAGAACAGAGCACCTCCCTTCCTTTCCCTGTACCATGTTCCTACCACACATATGAGAGACTTTCTAAGATGCCCACACAGGAGCCCAGTGTCCCACCTCAGGGACCACAGTGCTCAGCAGGGACAAATCCTTAACCTGCCCAGTGGAGTCCTAGAGGGGAAATATGGGTGTCAGGACAGCCAGGCCTAGATTGGGAAGCAGCAGCTTGTGGGAGCTGCGGGAGCCACCTGAGTCGGCAGTGGTGGCGCAGGCCTGCCATCCCATCACTCCAGGAGGCTGAGGCAGAAGGATCCCAAATTCAAGCCTGTGCTGGCCAGCTTAGTGACTTAGCAAGACATTGTTTCAAAGGTTAAAAAGGACGAGGGATATAGCTGAGTTCAGAGGCTCGGGTTCAGTCCCCAGTACCAGCAACAACAGTAGGCCGTGCAGTGTGTCCAGAGTATGGTGTGATGTGGACCCTTGCCCGCGAGGGCCCAGGTGAGGCTCTTCATGTTGCTGGCAGAACTCCATTTCCATCTGAGAATGGCAGAGCAGCATGCCTAGAGCTCTGTGGGTGCGGAACTATAGGAAGACAGGCAAGTGCCAGATGCCTACCAGGCCTGGCCTGGCATGGCCTGGCCCAGGCTGCCCAGGCCACCGCACCCCCACACACATTGTCCCGCCCAAGAACATGTTCCCGCATTCTGTCTGGTCTGTCTCCATAAAGGTGAACACATCAGGGTTTGTTGGGAGTTGGGTGGTCAGCCACAATGCCAAGTGAACTGGTCCCGGTTCAAGCTGCCCTCCCAACCCAGCCGGCAGCCTGAGTCGGCGCCGCTGTGTGCACGTCTACCTTGCCGGGCAGGGGCACAGTGCTTATTAACGTGGCATGTTTTTGTTTATTTGAAGATTGCTTCCCAAGATTCAGTATGGTTTTTGGAAATTTTCTAAATTACATTCCCACGTACAAATAAATTGTATGCTTTCTGGATAAGTGACATGTTTACATGGTGATAAAGGGAATTATGGTGCTCCTAGCCCTCGCGTGGCATGGCCTTAGTGAAAACACCAGCTCAACATACTGCAGCCTTGTTTCTCGTCAGCATGGCGGCCTCTTTCCTTCACTCAGGACAGTTGTTGCTAGGCCCTAGTACCATGTAGATGCACTTGGCAGAACCAGGCTCTTGGAGAATCCCAGTTTGTAAGCTGGAGGAGACACCTGGACTCAGCTTCAGTTAGGTCACAGCCCCCAGCAGACCGCTGGCTGGAGGAGGCCCCTTCCTGCTCCATGCTGGGCCCGGCTGCATGTTGAGAAGGCTGCCCAGAGGCTGGGCTCCTCAGCTTCAACCTTTTTCCAGTTGTTCCTCTCCTCCCCTGCTGCTACCTGGGTTTAAAGCCCTAGGTAGGCTTAGCCACCAGCTTAGGACCATAAACAAGGTATTTTCTTGCTAAGTGTAGGGTGTGTGCGCAGTGGTCTAAGCCCAGCCCATGCCCTGACCCACCTCTCACTCCTGAAAGACCTGGTCAGGAAGGCTGCCCTGTCATGTGTTTGGTCCCCAGCATCATCAGGGCCTGTGATGGTTTCTTCTTCCCTGAGAAACCTTCCACTGCCGCAGGCACACTGAATGTGTGATGTTTGGGGCTGCATGATTGCCCTGATAGCAAATGGAAGAAAAACGAGCTAATTGTAGTAGAAGGTTCTTAGCAGCCCTCTGCTCTTCTGAGAAGTGCCCACTCTCTGGGAAGGAGGGAGTTCCATACCCTGGAGACCAGGCTCCGTCAGCAGCCAGCTGGCCTGCTGGTGCTCCAGAGCTAAGCTGGAGCCGCTGGCCCCGCCTTTCTGCACACCCCAGCTCTGGCTCTTCCAAGGCCTACAATCCCACTGGGGTGGAAGACACCCGGGATCTCGGCCCCACAGCCTCACCCCTGCCCCTCCAGGGACCCCTTCCATGCCTCAGGGTGTGCCTGCTGCCCTTGTCCCCCCACAGACCTGGCGTCTGGCTAGAGCAGTGCAGGTCCCCAGTCTGTTAGCCGCTGCTGTGTGTCCTGGGCAGCCACAGGGGCAGGGCGGCAATGGGAGATGCTGAAGCCACAGAGCACCTTGGAAACAAGGCGCTGGCTGCCCCGCGTGTGTCTCGTGGCCTGGAGGGCAGGGCGAGCCTGGTGCTGTGCCCGTGGTGGCAGCTTATGTTTGGGGGACCAGTCAGGCGTGGGAATGGCAACGGGGGGACTGAGGTGTGTTGCGATGTCGCCGCGGAGGAAGTCATGGCACTCCTGCCTGGAAGGGGGACTCGCTGCAGAGTTGTGCTTGGGGCTTAGGGTCCCTGAGTCGTGGTCACGCTGGAGAACAAAAGTTGCTTAGAGCAAGGGGATTGGAGAGCTGGGAGCTGCAGTCCCCAGAGCAGTTGCAGGCTGCCAGCAGCTTCCGTGGTGCTCAGCCGTGGTGCCCCGCTCCTTTTCTGGCTCTGGCTCACTTACAGCTGCCTGCCTGATGGACACTGGGCCGGAAGTCCAGGTGCTGAGGGTGCTGGCTTACTGTGCTCCCTCAGGACTTTCTCGGCTCTGGAGACCCCAAAGACACCAAGATGCTCATCACCAAGCAGGCTGACTGGGCCCGGAACACCCATGAGCCCAGAGCCGCTGTGGACATGTATATAGCAGCAGGAGAGCACGCGAAGGCCATTGAGATCAGCGCTGACCTCGGCTGGGTGGACACGTAGGTCTTGGCCCTCCCTTGGGCTGCGTCGTGTCGTATCGTGATGTATCATGTTGCTTTAAGGCTTGGGCTGACAGGGCAGAACAGGGTTTCTCTAAGTATCTAAGCCAAGGTGACAGTGATGAGGTCCCACGATAGGCTGAACCACGGGGACGCTGCTCTTGGGGAACTTGGGGGGGGCCATTAGGGAGTAGGTGGCAGGGACTGAGGAAGGACCCTGGGCTTAGGAGCTGTTCCGGGGTGACCTTACAGGCGCTTGGTCTCCCTGCACTAGGAGTGGTCTTTCCACACCCATCCTGCAGATGGGGAAATAGAGGCGAAAGTGGTACGTGACCGCAGAGAAACCACGTGGCTTGGGAGGAGCATGGTGTTCCTGTGCCTATAGCACATAGAAGTCGAGACAGGAAGGTCCTCCTGGGGTTTAGAGCAGGGCACTGGGGAGGGCAGGTTCTGGCTAGAATCAGAGTGAGTGGGAGCAGTGGGGGCAGGCTGGCCACCCTGGACCTCTCCCAGGGCCATACCAGGCCTCTAGATTTGTTAGTAGGTAGTAAGGCCCCCAGAGGACTGCTCCATGAAACGATTGCCCCTTGTTGGGGCTGAGTGGAGGGAACTGAACGGAGGGAGGGCAGGTAGCAGCTGCAGGGCACACAGAGACAGGTCGGGTGCAGGGTGGTGGAGGCGGCAGCTCCCCTGGGTGCTCCAGTCCCACGCTCCGTGGCTGGGTAGGGGAAGGCAGCAGGCCAGGCTGACATCGAGGTGCAGGTCGGGCCTGGCCATGCTTCAGCAGTGGCCTCTCGGGGACCAGGGCAGGGGCCTTGGCGAATAGCTCATATCCCCTTGCGCATCACACCTCACAGGTGGCTAGTGTAAACTGCGCCAAGGACGTGGTGCAGAGCTTGCTGCCCATTCTTTTCTTACCTCGAAATAGTGTCTTGATGACAGAGGCAACGATTCTGCCCCCTAGAATTACTCTTTCCACGAAGGGGTGATGTAGACACGCCCGGCGGTTAGGCCTCTGCCCTCCCCAGTCGCTCTCACATGCTGTGGACCAGGTGCGCTGGGGGCCAGGTCTTCTTAAGAGACATGAAGTGCTCTGGCCTTCTCCAGTCCTGACTGTCAAAGGTGCCTCTTCTTCAGGGACGTGGCTAAGGGATTCAACAGCCCTGAGGTGTGCCTGTGCCACCTTCCTGGAAAAACGTGTCCTTTTTCTGCTGAACAGGGTTATTTTTAGATGCCATTATGATTCTCAGCGCTGAGGAGGGGAGCCCCCTTCCGTCACAGCTGCTCCCCACCCTCCTGTGGAGCAGGCTGGGGCCTCCCTGACAGCAGTGTTACCCCAACCCCAGCCTGACCCAGGCAGGCAAGAACCACTTCCCCCCAGCCCCTCTCACCATGGGAGGATGTGGTGAGCAGTGGTGCCCAGCACAGTGGCCGGGCCGGGACATAGCCAGACCTCTTCCTCGGGAGTATCCGCTGCCCAGGGTTCTCACGCCACCGCTGCTTCGCTGTGGGGGCTCTGAAGGCTGTGGTGGAGAAAGCCCAAGTCCTGGATTCAGTCTTATTCTCTCAACAGTGGGCACCTGCCCATTGGGGGGCAGAGGCACCTGGGCAAGCTAGTGGCACCATCTTGGTACCAGGCGTTCACTTCTCCCCCCAGGTCCTGCTGGCTTGATAGAAAGAAACGGAAAGGCAGACAGTGGCCCCTGGAGCCAGCCTCTTCCCATCCCCTCTCACTCGGTAGCGCCTCCAGCACCTGGCAGCCCTGGCACCGTGTTGGCATGGGGCTCGGCAGCTGCTCTGCGGGGCCCAGCGTGGGGTCCATTTACCTCCTCCCCCGGGAGGGCCTCATAGGCCTGTCTCCCCTTCACCTGGCCCTCAGGTTGATAGACATCGCCCGCAAGCTGGACAAGGCCGAGCGGGAGCCCCTGCTGCTGTGCGCGCAGTACCTGAAGGAGCTGGGCAGCCCTGGCTATGCGGCTGAGACCTACCTGAAGGTGGGGGACCTGAAGGCCCTGGTGCAGCTGCACGTGGAGACCCAGCACTGGGACGAGGTGCGGACGCGGCCGGGCGAGGCTGCCTGCAGGTGGGAGGGCTGAGCCTCTGGGCCGGAGCTCTCAGGGGCCTTTCCACGTCTGCATCGCTCGTTTGTTCTGGTGCTCCTGCCAGTGTGAGCTGCAGGCCACCCTGGGATGGCACAGCAGCCCGGGGCTGTCGGGCATCGGAGCCGTGTTGCCACCTGAGATGTGCCCTCGGGACACTCAGGCTGCCTGTGGCACTTGGGAAAGAGCGTCCCCTCAGTATTCCCAGGCACAGCAGGGCAGCTCTGCCCTCCCTTCACCTCCTGACCTTGCTCCCAGCTGCCACAGAGCCCGGTGGGTCCTGCTCCTGCCCTCCTGCTCCTGTGCCTGGGAGGGAGGCAGGGGTCCACCTCGAGCACTGGCGAGGCTTCCGACCCTGCCTCTGCATGGCTTCTACGGGAGGGCTTGTGGCCGGGACATAGGCGGTGATGCTTCTGGGACAGGAGGACCCGGAGCATCTGGGGCGTGAGCATCGTGCAGCCCGCCATCTCTCCCTGACAGGTGGCAGTCTGCGGGTCCCCTTACACTCCGAAGCCGCAGCGATGGTGATGTCAGTCCTGTCTCCTTAGGTGTCGCCTGCAGTTAAAAGAAATCTGTTTGCAGTGCGACAGGAGCCCACGCAAACCCCCAAAATAAAATGTTTCCGACTCTGTGCAGCTTCAAGGGCCGAGACAGCCTGTGTTGTCACTGAACCCACTCACTTGCATATTGCTGTTAATTGCCTTTTGTTTTCAAAGAGCTGGCTTGTTTTTGTGTTGCTGGGTTTGGCTGGGGGAGGCATCGCCCCCTGAGCTGTCAGGCTGGCAGTGTGACATCTCTAATGGAGTCCCCAAGTGCCACATTTTCGTAGGGGTCACAAGAGCCTCAAGAATGCCCCCTCTTCCTTATAGGCCTTTGCCTTGGGCGAGAAGCACCCCGAGTTGAAGGGTGACATCTATGCACCCTACGCGCGGTGGCTGGCCGAGAAGGATCGCTTTGAGGAGGCGCAGCAAGGTAGGCCGTATGAGACCGTCCACCCAGGGTCCCTAGATGAGACTTCATCCTAGGAGTGGACGTGTTTTCTGGGGAAGGACTTTGACACCAAGGGTCAGGCGTGGACCATGGAGTCACGCGTGCCTGGGCCGTGAATCACTGGCTGCGGGATTCTGGGTGGTTCCCGCCCCCTCCTGAGCACGGGGCTGCTGAGCAAGGCACGGCTGCTCTTCACACAGCCCTGGGGTGTAGGGGCCACTGGGGCCACTCCCAGTACTGGCGGGCGTGAAGGGATCTGCCAAGTCCTGCAGCCGGAGAGGGCAGAGGGGGCGCAGGGTGGCGCGAAGACAGAACAAGAGCCTGCCAGCCAGGGCCTGGTCCGGTCTCACTGTGTCCCTAGCTGGGCTAGGTGCCAACCTCTGATCTTCATGGTGTCCCTGGTGAGAGGGTGACGGCAGGAGGAGCCAGAGCAAGGGCAGGGCTGTAGCTGGGAGCATTCCCCAGCATTTAGGCACCTAGCTGCCTTTCCTGTGGTGGGCACTGCTGCTCGTGTCCCCCACATACCCTCGCACCTTGCCGGTGGCCCTGCAGAGACATGGCGGCTGAATGTGCCACCTGGTGACAAGCTGGTGAGTGGCAGGGCCGGAACTAGACCAGAGCTGTGGACCCAGCAGCCCCAGCCCCTGCCTTGTCATGTTGTGCAGCACCTTGCCTTTAGTCCCGTGCAGTGCCAGCCACCACGCTGGACACATAGCAGAGTAAATGTCTCCCTGCTGGAGCACCTCAGCTGGCAGCCCCACGGAAGACAGCATGTTCCCCATGGCGTCAGCCTTTCCCGAGCACCCAGTTGCTGACGGAGCTGCATGTTTGGGCAAAACACATCAACCTCTCCATCTGTCTGCGTCGCCCTTCCAAGGATCCATCGCCATAGTAACAAGCGCAGACAGGCGCCTGGAGATGGGAGCAGAGCAGAGGCCGGCCTGTGCCTCCCCTGGAGGCGGGGGGCTGGGGCCATGTGGGCGCACACATGTGGGCAGGTGTCACAGCTGGCAGCCCCCACAACCCACTGGGCTGGTGCATAGAAGGTGCGTGAGAAACTTCTGTCAAGCAGATGTGGGATGATGGTGTTGCTGCCTTGCTTGTTATCACAAGCGCCTGGTTCTGCGGGCATGAAAGATCTTCCCAGACTGGCACCCAGCGTTGCTCTGTGGAAGGAGACGGGTACAGGGGCTCAGGCCCTGGTCCTGAGGGGACACTGTCTCCCCGCAGCCATTTCCGAGGGGACAGCGCCCATCTCCAGGTCTGTTGTGAGGATTGACAAGATGACTAGCAGTGAAGTGCTTTGGGCAGGGCGGCTGGCCCCACGGGGTCACAGGGCTTTCCCCAGAAGGGTTAGGGAGCCGTCGTCAGCAGGGTGAGTGGTTTTCTGTGGGCTGTGCCCCAGGCTTGGGCTCCTGGGTTTAGGGGCCAGGCCATGTGCGTTCCTCAGGACTAGCCATGGGTTGCATAGCCAACATCAGGGCCAAGGGGCTCAGCCAGAGCAGCCCCCGCCCTGCCTGCCTCCTCGCGTGACCCCACCCCATGCTACCACTGACATGTGCCTTGGGGCCCTGCAGCGTTCCGCAAGGCTGGGCGGCAGGAAGAAGCCGTGAGGGTGCTGGAACAGCTCACGCACAACGCGGTGGTGGAGAGCCGGTTCAGCGATGCAGCCTGCTGCTACTGGATGCTGTCCATGCAGTGCCTGGACATTGCCCGGGGTGAGTGGCCCCGCCCACGCAGCTCCCAGATAAGACCAGAGGAGCCTGGGCGGCTAATGAAAGCCAGCTGTGGAGGCGCAGTCTGTGCCGCCATCTCGCCCTGGGCTGTTTGTGAGCAGAGGAGGCTGGGCTGGGCGTCGGGCCGGCCCAGGTACTGGTCCACAGCATCGCCCTCCTGCCCCCACCCCCAACCCTAGGCACAGCCAGATGGGGCCACTTACTGGAGTAGAACTTAATTAAATGAGAAGGTGCAGAGATCATTTTGCAAGAACACACTCTAGTATCTCATTCACTCTAAGCAGGAAACACTTCACGTGTTGCTTTAGTCCACCTGGCTAACATGGGCACCCCGGACCCTGGGGTGGAAAGGATGGGAAGATGGATGTCTGTGCCACCAAGGTGGTATGCAGCAGCAGGGCCCCTGGTGTGAGGGCACAGGGATACAGGTGCTCCGTGCCACCAAGGTGGTGTGCAGGTGTGGGGTCCCTAGGCGGTTTCCTCCTGAGCTCCACTTGCCATCTATTGCCAGGATTGCTCTGTCCTGTTTCCTCTGTGAGATTACTGTGGGTTTCACAGCACTGTGCTCACACACGGCTTGGGAACCGTCAAGGCCCAGTGTCTTGCCTGTAACTGTTTCTGATAGCTGTGTGGGAAAGGGGAACCAGGTGGGCACACCAGCTGTGAATGTGGTGCACACCTCCCTGCAGCCCACTGGCTGGGGGTCCTGCCATTGCTCTCTCTGCCCCTTACTGGCCTTCCCCCTGGGGCCTGGAGCCGCCACAGACCCTGTGGGACATGTTGCTCCCTTCTGCTACCCGCAGACCCGGCACAGAAGGATGCCATGCTCGAGAAGTTTCACCACTTCCAGCACCTGGCAGAATTGTATCATGGCTACCATGCCATCCACAGGTACACGGTAAGGGCAGCATGCCTCCCGGGGCCAGAGGAATGGCTAGAAGTCCTGGTCTCTTGAGCAGACTAGTGGTCTTCCTGGATTGGTTGATGGATGTGCAGCAGATGAGGTGTCAGAACCCCATCAGGGCCGGGAGGGCTCTTCTCAGGCCTTGTTAGCTTCTGCTCAGGCCAACTGCACTCCAGGCAAGGGCTTCCCTCATGGGGTTTCTGGGAACGGGGGTTCTGTGGGGCCCTGTCCTCCCAGTGAGAGGGCAGTGGCCAGCTGGAATCTAGAGCTGTCCGGTCTGCACACAGGGGACCTGGCTCCTTCCATACAGAGCACCCCAACCTTTATAGGCCAGCCACACTGGGCCTTGGGAGTTGTATCCAGGGTACGCGGGCTCACCTGTGGAGAGCCTGTGTGTGCATGCTTGGGGGCAGCTGTTGGGGAGAAGGAGAAGAGTATGGTTTCCATGAGTGGGGTCCAGCTGCCCCCCATGCGGGGTTGGCTTCACCAGTGGCTGTGGCCGTACACACCAGAAGGGCTTCTTGTCGGAGCTAAGGGAAGATTAGCTGAGCTCAGGGAATGGGGGCTCAAGGCCCACCCCACGCCACACGCTAGGGATTGCTGGCGGAACCCTGTTTCTGCCCCACGGCCCAGGGAGGGTGAAGGGGCTGCGTTCCAGGCCACGGCGCCCGGCTGCACGGCCGCTGCGGCAGGAGGCCGCGGGTGAGGCGTGAGGACGCCAAGGCTGCCTGCTGCCTGCACGCGCCGTGTCCTGTCTCCCGCAGGAGGAGCCCTTCAGCTTGCACCTCCCTGAGACGCTCTTCCACGCCGCCAGGTTCCTGCTGCACAGCCTGACCAAGGACGCGCCCTTGGGCATCTCCAAGGTGCATCCTGCCCGCCTGTCTGCCCTGGCCGTTGGGCGTGGCGAGGGACAGGCCCGCAGTGGAGGCCGGGTCCGTGCCGGGAGGAGACCGCTCGGGGCCTCTGTGCTGGGCAGCCCAGCGCCAGCCAGCAGGCACGGATGGGTGGTGCAGGAGGCCCCCAGCCTGCCCTTGGGGTCTTAGACGCATGGGGCAGAGCTGCGGGCCAGCCCTGGACCCATGACAGAGCCACCACATCTAGGAGGGAAGGAATAAGCACCAGGGCCGCAGGTCTGCCTGGAAGGGACAGATGGGAATGCGAGGAGGGCCGTACACGGAGAGAGGACTTCGTGTGCCTGTGCAGGCGGAATTCCCAGGAAGTGACTGTTGTTAATGTCCTGAGAGACATGAAAGCCATAGTTGTGCCTTGTCCTCTTCGATCCCACTGGTGTGCAGCCTGCCTCCTCCCACCCTGTAAGTCCTTCCAGATCTGAGGACTGAGGTGCAGGGTGACCCCTGCCTAAGGTCCTGTGCCCACCAGAGCGGTCTTGGCCAGGCCTGCGCTCGTCCTGTCCAGCTCCAACAGAGTCCCAGCCCCGGGACACCTCTAGCGACCCAGAGATGGTGCTTGGTACAGACCCTGGCTTAGAGGAATCACGATGGGGCCACGGCCACATCCATGAGAGCCTGGGAGCCAGCTCATGCAGAGGACAGGGGGCCTGGGGTTACACAGTCGCAGTGGGCCCTTGCAGGGTACAGGGGACAAGGCTGTGTGGTGCCCTGGTGGTCCTGGGCTGGGTCAGGGCAGACAGTGAGCTGGAGTACTGAAGCCGTACCTAGAAAGCGCAGTTGTGATTCTAGTAGCTGCTGTCCTTAACTGCCTGCTGACAGGAACACGCTGTTCACACTGGCCAAGCAGAGCAAGGCCCTGGGCGCCTACAAGCTGGCCCGGCACGCCTATGACAAGCTGCAGGGCTTGCAGATCCCCTCCAGGCTCCAGAAGGCCATCGAGCTGGGCAGCCTGACCATCCGCTCCAAGCCCTTCCATGACAGCGAGGTGAGGATGCGGCCGTCTGTGCAGCTCCCTGTGGCAGCTCCCTCCCACAGCATCCCCTGCCTGCTCCCCTCCCTGCCCGTGTGGCTCCTGCCTGCCCCTCCCACCTCCACTGTACCCTCAGCTGGCTCTACTCCTGCCCCAGCTCTGCCCTCGCTGGACCTGCCATCAGGTGGACCTGGCATGGACTCCCAGCTTTTTTTTCTAACTGCATCCCAGGCTTTCCAGCCTCAGTCCCACTCTGCCATGTGGGCTTTATGGAGACATGAGGATGCCAGCCAGCACAAGGGTGCTGGGTGTCCTCAACCCAGGGCTTGGGGTGCCCAAGCAGGCTGTGAAGGTGGCCTGCCGTCCATGCCCTGTGTACGGGAGGGGTGCCTGGGCTGTGGGCCAGCAGCAGGCCTCAGCTTGTCCTCGGGTTGGGATCCTGTGTCCCGTGTCTCTCCCAACCCCGGGGACCCTTGGTCAACGCTGCTACGGTGGGCCGCAGTGCCCACAGCTGTGTACTGCCCCACAGGAGCTGGTGCCCCTGTGCTACCGCTGCTCCACCAACAACCCGCTGCTCAGCAGCCTGGGCAATGCGTGTGTCAACTGCCGCCAGCCATTCGTGTTCTCTGCCTCCTCCTACGGTGAGTCCTCGTGGTGAGGGCACAGAGGGGCTGCCAGACACATGCCCGCTGGGGTCTTTGTGTCCAGGGAGCTGGAACTGACTCCTGTGGTATAGGGATGGGTAGAGGGTGCTGTCCCCCACCAGGGCCCCCGCTGTGGGCAGGGAGGCCCTGGGTCACACTGTGCTGTGCCCAGAGGTGCTGCATCTGGTGGAGTTCTACCTCGAAGAAGGCATCACTGACCAGGAGGCGGTGGCCCTCATTGACCTGGAGGCTCCCCGGCCGCGGCGGGAGAGCAGGTGGCAGGAGGTGACGGGCAGCAGTATCCACAGGCTGGGAAGATGTGGGGCAGAGAGCCTGTGGCCTGGGGAGGTTGGTGGGTTCCGGGTGAGACGAACACCCTGACGGTAGCTTGCTGAGGAGGGGATATCTGCAGGGGCTGACAGTGGCTTCTGTGTCCCCAGTGCCTGGCTCCCTGGTGCGAGGCAGAGGGGAGGCCACAGCCACTTGCAGGCCTGGGGAAGCAGGCCTGGGAACCTGCAGGATCCCCGACCCAGCTACAAGTGTTGACATGGGAGGCCAGCACAGTGCCTCCAGCCCTGACTCTGAGCATTTCCCCAGGGCTTCCCTTGCCCAAGCTGGCCCACCACCCAAGTACTTCCATGCAAAGGCCCAGAGGCTGCCAGCCACCGCCCTGCTGCTAGGGCGGGCTCCTTCCTGGCCCAGGTTCCAGCCTCTCTCCCTTGGAGGCCCTTTCCCCCTCTGTCCAGGCTCCTGGGGTCCCCTTCAGGTGGGGTAGCATCATGCAGCCTCGGTTCCATCCTTGACCGGAGCCTTCAGATGTCCAGACGCTGAGGCTGGCTGAGCCCGTGGATACCCCCGGGGGTGACGACCCCTTCACAGCCAAGCTGAGCTTCGAGGTGAGGCTCAGGGTGATGGGGCTTCACCTCGTGGGCCGCAGGTGTCCCGGGCCGAGGTTATGGTGGGGCTGGGGAGATGCTTCCAGCACTGGCCCTGGAGGTGGCATCCCTGTGAGGGACAGAAGGTGACAGGTGGCATCCCTCCTGGGCCCCCCAGCGACAGTGGGGTCGTGTCCTGTGGCTGAGTAAGGGCCCGTCCCCACCCTGCAGCAAGGCGGCTCCGAGTTCGTGCCTGTGGTGGTGAGCCGGGCGGTGCTGCGCTCCCTGAGCCGCCGTGATGTCCTGGTCAAGCGCTGGCCTCCACCCCTGCGCTGGCAGTACTTCCGCTCGCTGTTGCCCGATGCCGCCATCGCCATGTGCCCATCCTGCTTCCAGGTAGCAGCCTCCCATGGCCGTCGGGGGTGGCAGTCCCCCTCCTGTTGCTCTGCCGGCCTAGTGTGGTATGGGTGGGTGAGTTGGGGCAGAGGAGATCCCTTCTTCCCCCCTCGGCTGTGCCCCTGGGCAGGGCCACGGTCCCACACTGCCCTCTCTCCGTACGGCCTCAGATGTTCCACTCAGAGGACTATGAGCTGCTGGTGCTGCAGTGCAGCTGCTGCCCCTACTGCCGGAGGCGCATCGACGAGCCGGGCCCGTGACCATGACCCACGGCCACGCCCCGCGGAGCACCCCTCCCGTGGCATCTGGGTCTTGGAGGCACTGTTGGAACCTGAGTTCCTGCTCATGGCTTTTCATGCCTTGTGAATAGCACCAGGAGATGGGAAGAGAGCAGACCTAGTTTTCTAAAAAACAAGCACTCCTAGGAGCATGGCCGTAGCTAGCAGGCTGCCCCAGTAATCGCAAATAAAAGGGCTACTTATTTTCATCAGTGTCTGCATTTGAGCAAGTCTTCATATTGTCTGCAACTTAATTTTCTTATGCAGAAGTGCACCTGTTTCTAATTTGATCTGAAAGGAACAGCGTGTTCGCATGTGCTTAAAATTTAATCTAGTATTAGTGGCAGTGGGGGACAGGGCAAGGGAGGGTGGGTTGTTGTTGTTTTGCTTGGGTTAATGGGCATCTATCTTGACAAGAAAATAAAGATACCTGTTTCCAAAGAAACTGGCAAAGGCTGAAACAGGCTCCTGCCAGATAGGCCCCACCCTGCTCCATCCTGTCCCCCAGGGACAGCGAGCAGAGGGGTCCAGGGAGCGAGACCCGAGTCAGGGGCAGGCGGGCAGCTCACCGGCTCCACCTGTGTGCTCTCAGGTCCTCTGGAGCCCTGGAGGCAGAGTTGGGGTTCCATTCCACAGGCCAGTGCTCAGACCTTCGTACACGGACAGGCAAGAGAAGGCCATGCCTCTGACCACATCGGCCCTTCAGCCTAGAAGCTGTGTTACCCCACGCCGCACACACCTTCCATCTCATCCTGAAGTGGGCGGGCAAGACGAGTGTGCCTGTCAGAGCTTAGGGAGGCCGAGTCGGGGGCTGCCACAGAAGTGACCCAGTACCTGGCAGGAGCCCCAACGCCACCCCGCTGTGGGAATGGTGGAGGGAGAGGTAGACAGTTGTGCCAACAGAGCTTCTCTGTCAAATGTGTAGTTGCTTACAATCCGGCACGCTCTCGCACTAAACATTTATTAAAGTGTTAGGATTTCCATTAGCGCATTTCTTGAACTGAAATTGTTTGCATATGGCTAGGAAAAAGAGGGGTGAGAGTTAGAACAGCTCCCCAGCATGTGTCAATCACAGTGACAGATCAGATGGTCCCTGCCAAAGGCAAGGCAGGGGCTGCACAGGCACCCATGAGCAGAGAGCAGTTCCACAGAACATGGGGACAGGGCGGAGCTCTGGCCACCCCACAGAGCCCCCCAGGTACCCACTATGCAGATGGTGAAACTGTGGCCCAGGAAACATGTCATTCCACAGATGCACACAGGTGCTGTGGAAGAAGCCTGCCGTGTGGTTGCGGTACATGGGCACCATGTCCCCTCCGCATCTCTCCAATCTGGAATTCTCCCTCTGTACAGCGGTTCTCCAGCTCAGCGTGTGTCTACGGATGGGGCTCGCCTGACAAGGACCAGGACATAGAACAGGGGCCCAAGGCTCAGCCTGGGATGGCCCCGCCCTGTGCCCTCTGTCCTGGAGGAGAAATGAGGAAGAGCAGGGCCTGCCCTTCGTTCCCCTCACCTGGGAAGGCTGCTTTGGGCAGGGGCCCTTCAAGGCTCTGGGACGGGCAGGCGGCTGTCCCGTCTGCTGCCTGCCTCGTCCCCTCGCAGAGCAGCAATGACAAGGGGATGACGAGGGGCTGGAGGAGGAGGGGAGAAAGAAAAGCGGAGAGGAAGGCGAAACAGGAAGGGAGGAAGCGGGGGAGAAGGGGCAAGGAAGGTGGAGAAGGAGGTGCCGCTGTGGTGCCACGTCCCAGCCCTCCCGCAGGGCCAGCCTCAGACAGCAGCCCCCAGCTGCCCTCCAGGCCGCCCCTCCAGCCCTTCCTGGCCTTCCAAGGAGAGTGAAGGGTCTGCAATTCAGGAAGCCGCCTCCCTTGGCTCCATGGTGACGGAGGAGAGCCCGCCCTCCCTGGGGTCCAGGCCCTGTGACCTCAGTGGGACACGGTGGACTGCCACAGGCTGCAGCACGCTGAGCCAGCCTGTGGAGGGCATGTCACGGCAGGTGCAGGCAGGGGCACTGGCCAAGGGCCTTGGAGACCGGTATGCATCTGAGATCTCCACTGCAGGGAGGCTGAGGCCTCGATCCAGCCAGGGCACAGCCAGATCGTCGTGGTGGACACGCTGGAAGCCAGGTGCCCCTCTTGGGCTCCCACCGCTCCACTCTGTGCCCATGTGACGGTCCAGGCTCTGTTTCCATCGCCCGCGGAACCGTCCCGCTGTCACTTTTACCACCATGCAGCCGGCTAGCCAGGCGCCCCTTGGGTCTCCTGAGGGCGTGGAGGTGCCAACAGACGCTCCCAAATGGCTGGTTTGTAGCCCAGGCTGCCCCCTGGGGGCCGTGCTGACACCAGGTCTCAGTCCCTTGTGGGCAGGGTGACCACTGGGAAGGTCCGTGTCGATGACTCCCAGTGGCCCTCCAGCTCCTTCGAAGCTGATCTCACTGAAAACAGCTTTTTAAAAAAATTCGTTGTCATGCTGCAGACGCCAGCGTCCCGCCCCAGCAGTGGTGGCTTTCGGCTCCCGGTCGCCAAAGCCCTGTGAGGCTGGGACTGGTTAATCTTGTCCCAGAGGGGAACCCACAGGGGAGGGACCGGGCTTCTTGAGTCAAGTATACCCAATGTACTCATTAAAAAAATTTTTTTTTTTTTGAGGTGCTGGGAATAGAACCCAAGGCCATCACACTGAGCTCCAGCTTCAGCTCATTTTCTGGTTTTGATTTTGAGATGGTCTTCCTGTGCCCGTGGCATTGGACAAGGGCACGTGGGAAGTTGGGGCCTTTCGTTGCGTTCATGGCTGCGGCCCAGGTTACCAGGCTAAGCTCCAATTTGTGATCCTCCTGCCTCAGCCTCCCAAAGTGCTGGCTTGACAGGCCTGCATAACTGAACCCAGCCACTTAAATATTTATGAAGCAGGGTCAGTGCACAGACCTAGCAGATGAAGCAGCTGAGAGGACAGAAACCCCTGTTCTCTCCAGCGTGGGGAGGACTATCCACCACACTGCTGTGTGCCCAGTGCTGGGCTGGGCTCCAGGACCCTGGGCAAGATAGAGCCAGGCCCCACTGCTGACCCTGCTTCGTTGCAGCCCTGGGGGAAGGTGGAAGGCCATGGGCAAAAAAGAGAAGCAGCTTCTGGGCCCCTAGAAGCCCAAGTGGCACACAGGCACCAAGGAGCCACTGGGTTGTGCAGGGCTGGCCTGTGCCGTCCGCCCACCACCGGGTGTCAGATGAGGCTCCACCTTGACCTCATTAATGTGGCTAATCACCCAGCCAAGCGCCTTAGTGGGCAAGAGCTGTGCCTGCCCACCCTGCCTGGACACCTCTGTGCCCACGGTGCCCTCCGCCTTTCATGGATTGAGCTGTGAGCCCCCAGGCCACTGGGATAGGCAGGGGCTGGGCCCAGGGGAGCAGAGAGAGCGCCCCTTCTGAGCAAACAGGTCCAGGAGTCCTGGCGATAGAGTCTGGGCAAGGGAGCTATGTGGGAGCTGGGCTGGGAGGCTGAGGCAGCAGGCTCCCAAATTTGAGGCCAGCTTAGAGCAACTTAGCCTGATTGTGTCTCAAAACCAAAATTAAGAATGGGTTGGTATGTAGCTCAGTGTGAAGGCCCTGAGTTTGAGCCCCGTACAAGAGCGAAACAGGACAAGTAATGGAGAAAAGGCTGCAGCCGAGTTTGTCCCTAACTTGTGGGCTCTGAGCAGATTGCCACCCAAACCTTCCCTGCCCTGCCGCCCCCACTTGTCCCCAGTGTCCCCAGCACAGAGGCCTTGTCCAGCGCACCACAAGTGCTGTGGAGCACGTGCTGCTGCCGGGCCGGGGACGCGGAGTCTCCCACGGGCCACCATTCCGTCTTCCCCAGGGACATCACCGTGCCGTCTGCTCAGCGCCCTTGCTTCCTCCTGTCCTGGGCCCGCACCAGGGCCTCAGGCGGGGATGCTGGCCTCTTGTCCCCGCATGCGCCCCTCCTGCCTGCATTCAGGGTCGGCTTTCCCATAGGCCAGGGTGCCTGGGCCTGGGGCGGGCCTGCATGCGGTCTGCATGTCGCCCAGGTAACCGTGAGGTCTCTGTCCCTCCTGTTGTACTTGCTTCTCGCCATTCCATGGTGACAGTCGCCTTTCTGTCCCTTAGTTCTTCCCGAGCCTCTGCTAGTCACCCCATGTAAACAGCAGGTTCTGTGCCTGTCGCCTCAGTCCAGCTTTGTCCCTGTCTGCCCGCCCCACAGTGGTGAGGCGCCAGGACAGGCCATCCCTTGCTGCGCCCTGGGACTGCTCATGAGTGGTTTTGAGAAGGTGGCCGTGCTGGGCCTTGCCACTGAGCTACATCCCAGGAGCCTGTTTTGATTGTCACTCAGGCTGGTCTCAAACATGCCATCCTCCTGCCTCTGCCTCCCGGAGTGCTAGGATTGCAGGCCTGAGCTACAGGGCCAGGCTCGTTCACTTGACTTGTAATGAACATGCAAGCACATGTGGTTCCAAGCAGCTCCTGAGCCCACAGAGGCAGCCACAGCGCCCGCCTGGCATGCTGGTGTCCGGTCTGGTGTTGGGAAGGGCCTGTGGTGGGAGGGTGCAGGTAGGATGGCTGAGACCAGACAGAAAGCTGCTGACCAGCCAGCCAGGAGCTCACAGTCTTGTCCCAAAAAAGAGAAGGCTGTCCGGGCTTCCTGGTGCCAGCCTGTCATCCCAGCATTCCGAGAGGCTGAGGGAGAATTGCACGTTTGAGCCCAGTCTTGCCAACAGCAAAGACTTTGTCTCAAAAAAAGAAAAGAAAAGAAAAGAACGATCTGGGGATGTAGCTCAACGCAGAAGCTCTGGGTTTGATGCCCAGTACAGGGGGGAAAGGGAGAGAGAGAGAGAAGGGTGTGTGTACCGAGCGGGCACAGGCGTGGCCTCCCGAAGTCCCAGGCCAAGGCCGCCGATGGGCGACAGGCAGGAACTCTAAGGGGCCTAGGACAAATTGTGGTGGCCCCCAGTCTTCCCCAGGGTCCTGCCAGTACCCCCCCCCCCCCACTGCCCATGTCACCTTGTCTCGCTGACAAGCCAATTAGGCCCCCGCCTCGGCCTTGGGATTAGTATGATTATGACAGGGATCCCCCCGCTGCTGAGTCAGCCGGCTTAGGGAGGAAGGTCACTTGATAAGGGCCTGGGGGGGGCCCCGCCGGGAGTCGTCCGTGAGGGAGCCCGTGCAGCAGCACACTTGGGTTGGAGCAGCCCGAGGGGCACCAGGGCCGCAGCCATGAACGGAACGGAGGGCCCCAACTTCTACGTGCCCTTCTCCAACGCCACGGGCATCGTGCGCAGCCCCTTCGAGCAGCCGCAGTACTACCTGGCGGAGCCCTGGCAGTTCTCCATCCTGGCAGCCTACATGTTCATGCTCATCATCCTCGGCTTCCCCATCAACTTCCTCACGCTGTACGTCACGGTGCAGCACAAGAAGCTGCGCACGCCCCTCAACTACATCCTGCTCAACCTGGCCGTGGCCGACCTCTTCATGGTCCTCGGGGGCTTCACCACCACCCTGTACACCTCGCTGCATGGTTACTTCGTCTTCGGGCCCACTGGCTGCAACGTGGAGGGCTTCTTTGCTACGCTGGGCGGTAGGACCCCTGGTCTGGAGCGGGTGGCCCGGGGAGCGGGGCGGAGTCCAGGACGGTCTTGTGAGTGGGCAGAGTGGCTTGGAGGTCTTCCTTCCTCTGCTCTCCTGTCAACGTTGCCCAAAGCCCGCATTTATTCAAACACTGCTGGTGCAGGTAGGAGAGCATTTGGGCAAACTAGCAACTTAGCAAGTCCTTGTTTCAAAATTCAAAGAGAAAATAAAAAGGGCTGTGTGCACAGCTCAGTGTGAAGGCCCTGGGCTCACAAGTCTGGGACCAAGCGGGGAGCGGTGCTGCTGGGTGTTGAGGGCCGGCCCCAGCGCCCGCTTTGTCTCACGCAAGCGGTGCCTTGTTGGATTGTGTGGCCGTGATACAGGGCTCAGGGCGTGCAGGGCCTGGCTGGGCCCCACAGGGATGGGACGGCAGAGCAGAGTCCGGGGCTCGTGTCCAGCCAGCTCCTCTGCTCTGTTCCACGCCGACCCTCTGTCTCCCTCGGATCAGCTGGTCGGGGCCACCTGGGCCGGTGAGAGTGGCCAGGAACGCCCCCACCTGCGGCCAGGGCACGAGCGGCCCTGCCATCCCTGGCCATGGCACGGCTCCCTGCACCTGCCTTGCCCCTTCCCAGCCCCCCAGCACCATGCCGGCCGAGTGTCAGCGCCCAGCTCCTGCCCTGCCCCTCTTCCCTGGCCTCTCACTCCCGGGTGCTCAGCGGCAGCTTTGAAGATGCTGTCAGACATTGTCTTACTGACTAGAAAACCGGTGGGGTGCCCCCGTGGGGGGTGAGGAAACTCGGGTAGGGAGGGGCCGAGGCTCATTTAGGGGCATGGCAGGGCAGTGACGAGGCTCTCCTGATTTAGAGCCAGGAATGCCCCCCTGGCTCAGGAAGATACTGGCACCAACCAGGGGGTGGATGGGGCAGCGCAGCACCTGCCTGTCCGTGAGCTCCCTCCCGGTCCAGATGCCGCCACCATGGAGCAGACTGCGGGGGCAGGGGCGGCTCTCAAGGGTCAGCCTGACCTGGCTCTCACCCCGGGATGAGGGTCAGCACGTCTGTCTCTCTATCGGAGGGTTAGCCATATAGCCATCTCCCACAGAGCCATCCCCAGGGTGGCGTGCAAGCAAGGGCCTGAGGCCACCATCTGGGCAAAGCCCCAGGGAGTGGGCCCGCATCCCTGTCCCTGGGGGAAGGGCAGCAAGGGAGCCAGAGGTAGCCCCAGGCCTCTGTTCTGGGGCTCAGTCCCGTGGCATGGCCAGCCCTCAGTCCCTCAGCCTCCTGCCTCCTCCCCATGCCCCGCCCTCTGTCCCAGCAGCCCCAGGGACAAGGCAGGCTGAGGCCAGCACTGCTCACGGCTTCCGCTACCCGCAGGTGAGATCGCCTTGTGGTCCCTGGTGGTCCTGGCCATTGAGCGGTATGTGGTGGTGTGCAAACCCATGAGCAACTTCCGCTTTGGGGAGAACCACGCCATCATGGGCGTTGCCTTCACCTGGGTCATGGCCCTGGCCTGTGCCGCGCCACCCCTCGCCGGCTGGTCCAGGTAAAACGCGCTTCAAGGAGAAAGGCTCAGACTCGTCCTGGCTGACGGGCTCTGCACCCCAACCCATGTGTCCCCTGCCCCAGAACCACCTGGTAACAACCCCAGGCAAGGAGCAGGGACGGACCTCTGCATGTCCTCCTCCTGAGCCCATGTCAAGGAGAACCCGGGTACCCCAGCACTCAATTCATCTGAGCCTAATCCCCACCTAAGCCAGGGCCACTGGCCAATCCTCTTTGATCCAGGCCTCTGACCTTGGGGCTCAGCGCCCCAAGGCCCTGGAGCAAAGGTGACGCTGTGGCCCTGGTTACTGGGTTCCTCTCACCTCCAGGCCACCGTCTCCAAATAGGGCTGAGGTTCAAGAATCTGGGGACAGTGGTTTGGACAACTGGCGGTGACACTGGTGTCCAGAGGCCTCGTGTCCCTGTTCCCAGAAAGCTCTCACGTCCCTGTCTTTCCTCCTCCTGTCCCCCTGGTGGGATCAGAACCCACCCTGCCTAGGCCTCACTCACGCCTCCCCTGGTCAGAGCCAGCTCAGTCCCTGGCAGCAGCGCCCAGAGTACCCTGGGTGTGCTCAGATCGGGAGACACTGGTCACCCCGCTCGGGAATCCTGGGAACCTGGTCGCCTTCCTAGGGGCCTCTGGCTCCCTGCAGCGGCACCTGTCCCAAAGATGCTCGAGTGTTTATCTCTAGCCGAGAAAGTCCTCGCATGCTGTGACCAGCAGGACCCGGTTGGGTGAACGCATCCAGTGTCAGGCAGGGTAGGGGTGGCCCTGCCCTGCCTGGCTTCGGGCTCCAGGGGGCAGCCGGGTGGCAGGGCAGGCTGGGGCTGACACCCAGGTGAGGACTGGGCGGACAACTTTCCCGGGAGCACCCTGCCTCCCGCGGGGCCACACGCTCCTGGTGCCCCGCCCGAGACAGCGCGGCCCCGGCCCGGTGGGGCTGCGGGGGCCTCAGCAGGCTCCCGTGGCCCAGGTACATCCCCGAGGGCATGCAGTGCTCGTGCGGGATCGACTACTACACGCTGAAGCCGGAGGTCAACAACGAGTCGTTCGTCATCTACATGTTCGTGGTGCATTTCTCCATCCCCATGATGATCATTTTCTTCTGCTACGGGCAGCTGGTGTTCACCGTCAAGGAGGTGCGGGCGGGGCGCGGTGGGCGGGGCGCGGGCGCGGTGGGCGGGGCGCGGGCGCGGTGGGCGGGGCGGGCGCCCCGCGGCCCCGCCCCCAGTCGCGAGCGCGCCCGTGCGCCCGCAGGCCGCCGCGCAGCAGCAGGAGTCGGCCACCACGCAGAAGGCCGAGAAGGAGGTGACCCGCATGGTCATCATCATGGTGATCGCCTTCCTCATCTGCTGGGTGCCCTACGCCAGCGTCGCCGCGTACATCTTCACGCACCAGGGCTCCAACTTCGGCCCCATCTTTATGACCGTCCCGGCGTTCTTCGCCAAGAGCTCCTCCATCTACAACCCCGTCATCTACATCATGATGAACAAGCAGGTGCCCGCGCGGGACCGGGCGAGGGCACAGGCGGGGCAGAGCCACCCGCAGCCGGCTCCGGGACCAGTGCGGTTCCTGGGCCCCGCCGGGACACAGGGCCCAGGTCTTGGGGGGCCCAGGGCCCGGCCCTTCAGCCAGCCCTCCAGGTGGCCCCCGTGTCACTCAGGTGTGGCAAGCGTGGTTCCAGATGGTTCCGGAAGCCTGCTTGGCAAGGCCAGTGGTCCCTGAGGGACGAGGTCGCCTGCCCAGGCTCTGAAAGGGCTTGTGGGGGCTGGTGGGAGGCACTGGCCCTTGAGAGAGAGCGGAGGGTGCTCTGCGGTCTCTAAGGGGTTCGAATGCCACCTTGCCAATTTCTAGCTGTGTGACCTTGAGCAAGTCAGTTCTGGGCATCAGCTATCTCTTTTCTAGAAGGGGCAAAACCCCAAATTCTTACATTAAATGAGATGGTTTACAGAAGGCCCTTGGTGCCCAGAGGCCACCAGGGTATGTCATCACGACAAGGCTCCTCCCACGGGGTCCCTGGCATCTTGGGCATGGATAACATATGGGGGTGATCAGAAATACAGTGAATGCTTTTATTTTAAATGCATTGCATACGGGGCCTAGTGGCGCCAACCTGTGCACTCCCAGCGCTCTGGGAGGCTGCCAGCAGGGTCACAGGTTTGAGCCCAGCCTGGGCAACTTAGTGACTTAGTAAGGCCCTGTCTCAAAATCGAAAATAAAGAATGAGCTGGGGGTGACCAAATCCTAGTGCCACGCACACAGAGTGTCACAGTCATAGATACATTGCCAGCCATGCTCCTCCTGAGAAGTCCTCAGAAGGCTCCTGCTCCAAAAACACCCCATCGCTCTTGGCAACGGGCCCTTCGCTGCCACAGACACTTCAAACATTCTCTGTCCTTACGATACCCTGAGTATTCTAGGGGTGAGGGAAGCCACTGGGCCTGCAGCTGAACCCGGGTCTACACCTCCTCCGCCCGTGCACTGCACCCCCAGGTGTCCGGACTAACCCTGTCTCTTGCTTCTCGCCCTCCAGTTCCGGAACTGCATGCTCACCACCATCTGCTGCGGCAAGAGCCCCCTGGGTGAAGAGGAGGCCTCCACCACGGCCTCCAAGACGGAGTCCAGCCAGGTGGCCCCGGCCTAAACCCTGCGGCGACCCGGCGACCTGCTGTAGGAGCCTCCCTACCCCCACCCCAGCCACAGCCACCCCTCCAGTGCGGCGCTTGCTGGACGTGCCCTCGCAGAGCCCTGAGTTTGTTTGTTTTTAAATAATTCCCAAGAGAAAAAGGAGGCTCACCCCTCAGTGGGGACAGCCTAAGAAGGGACCCCTACAAGGCCCTGGATCTGGAGTCCCCAAGCCCCGGCCAGCGGGACCTCTGCCCCTCCCCCAGCTCACCTCAGGAACACGAGACCTCCTGGTCTCAGCAGGTGTCCCAGCGTAGGGCTAAGTGTCTAGCACAGAATGGGGCACACAGTAGGTGCTTAATAAATGCTAACCGGATGAAGGGAGGAATGGATGAAGGAATGCATGGAAGGTATGTGCAGGGTGGATGGGTGGGGACACGCGTGTCCTCTCGGCCCCTGTAGACGCAGCCCACTCATGGTGCAGACTGGAGCAGCTTCCCGCCCCACGAGGTGGGGATCCCACCCATAACCTGGCCCTGGTGACACACGGCTGCTGTGAAGCCCAGATGAGACTGTGTGCGTGCGTGTACGTGTGTGCGTGTGTGCGTGTGTATTTGTGTTTCAGCACTTTGTAAATGTATGGAGCCATACAGATTGTAGCTGACCTTATCAATAACACCAATGGCAATAATGATGAGGCTCATGTCTGCCTGACGATAACCCGTTGGAGGCCAGCAAGGCCCCTGCGTTCACACAGGCGGTTCGGTCCACCTCAGCTGGCTCTAAAACTAGCCACAACTGGGTGTTGCAGCGCAGGCCTGTAATCTGAGTCCAGGAGGAAGGCCGTGAGTTCCTTCCCAGCCTGGGCTACATAATGGGTTCAGGGCTAGCCTGGACGGCGGAGTAAGACTTCGTCTCAAAACAAAAAACCTCACCCTCCAAATAACTAAATAAATGCATATAAAATTAACCTATACAGACAGGCAGGAAAGTCAGCCTGGGGCAGGGGGTGTCGCAGGGAGGGACAGTTTCAGGAGCACAGGGCATGGTCATTACCAGAGACAGCCACTGGGGCAGGGCCTGGGCCAGGGCTTCAGCTCTTCCCTGCAGTGTGGAGCCCTGGCCACTGCCCTCCGTTCCTGGTGCAGCCCGTGGAAACACAACTCCTGCCCCTGGCTGGCCCAAACTAGCGCAAATCCTTAGCAGCCATGTTAACCTGTCCACACCCCCGGACACAGAGTCCCTGGTGATAGCTGTGTGGGCAGTCTGGCCAGGCTGCCTCCTCAGTTACAGCTCCCTGCAGGGTGGGACGCCCCTGCGTGTGGGGCTCCTGGAGTCCTGGCCTGAAGCCAGCAGGAGCTCAGGGAATCCAGACGGAGCTGCCCATGTCGTCTGGGCTGCAAGCCCGTGTCCACCTGCCATGCCACAGGATCCCGAGGCCGTCAGTCATGTTAAAGCTGAGCTGCACTAGGCACTGGTGGTGGTGCCTCGCGCTCGTGTCCTCCATCCACGATGGGCGAGACGGGCCGTCCCACCCAAGCGTGGGCCAGGGCACCTGGACTGCCCCAAGGGCAGAGACGGCCGCCAGAGTCCCCAGGAGCAAGCGGGTGGGGACGGCCCTCAGGAAAAAGGAGTAGCCAGGTTGGGGGTGGGGACCGCAGGTGACCTGTGAAGCCACAGGCAGGGTTCCTCGGCTGCGAGAGGGAGCCCACGTGTGCGGTGGGGTGGGGACCGGCGGGCACCTTAGGGCTGCCTGCATCCCGGCTGCTGCTGAGCAGGAAAGGCTGAGCCACGTCTGCACCTCTGTGACAGAATCCCAACACCCGCAACTCCCGGAAGCAGAGGCCGATTTCGGCTCCGGGTTTTAGTCCACAGTGGGCAGCGTCAAGGCGGAAGAGCCTGGCGAGGAAAGCTGTTTGGAACCCACGGAAAGGGACGCGTTGGGGCCGTGAGCACAGCCTTTCAGGTCACAGCCACGACTCACCCCAGCCAAGCCCACTCTCCCATGAGACCCCGGGAAGGCCCGGGATGGGGATGACCACCCGCTCCGTCCTCCTGGGTGAAAGCGGACTGGCCACCCACAGAGACCTAAGTCCTTAGCACCCAGCGCAGCAGGGCACGGCAGAGGCACAGCCCTTCTGGCCTCCCTGGCTGGTGGCAGTGGCGACCCTTTCAGTAGCAAATGGTAGGAAACTCCTGGGCTGAGAGGACGGTTGACGGTGCGTCCTGCAGAGACGTCCTCAGGGCTCCGGGCACAGCTAGGTGTCGCGCCTGGGGACCCCCCTAGCCCCGCCCTCCTCTCTGGCCAGGCTTCCCTGTGCTGGCTTCGTTCACAGGTGCACTGTCCCAAGAAGGTCCCAGGCAGGGCTTTGATTGGCCGGGCCCATTGTCACCTGACCGTGGCTGGGACAGTAATTCAGCCTCTGACTGGCCAGGCCTGGCTCGCCCGGTCATCCCAGAGTCAAATTCATGTAGGCCAGGTGGCCCGTCTGAATGGGGCGCCGTGCTCTCCACTGGAGGCCCAGGGTGCCGTGACGAGGGGGAAGGGCCCCGGGGCAGAGTTCTGAGGGTGGGGCTGGAAGCCCACGTTGTTTGGGAGTTACGTTAATATTAACCCCGCTGGCCTCCAGTGTGTGAGCAGCCAGGGTGTGAGCTCAGGATGGGACCCCCACCACTGCGTCTTTGTGCGTAAACAAACCAGTACGTGGACTCAGGGTGGGCGGCGGGTGCTGCCCCTCCTGCCCTCTGCTTTGTTGCCTCAGATCAGAAATGGGAGTCAGGTGCTGTGGCGGGGCTGGCGCAGGCTCCCGGCCACTGCTTCAGGAGGTCCCCAAGCACAATCTTGGGATCAAAGGGCCACAGGTGGAGGCCCCCGCCGCCCGGGAGTACCTAGGCGGCAGTCTGGGGTGCCCAGCCCGGGAGGGAGGCCCGCCCTTCGTTGGCATTCCCCTGGGAAAAGGCAAACCCGTAGGAATTTTTAGATCGCACAGCACATTTCAGAACGTCTTTTCTCCAAACGCAAAGCGGGATCCTGGCACCGGCGGGAGCAGGGTTTCAGCTAAAGCTCGTGGGAATGTTTATATCACCGAGTATTTCTGTATTTCTCAATTCTTGGAAATGCCCCACACATGTGATCAGAATTGCTGCCCCGGGTGCGCCAACTTCCATTTGCCTCTGCCTTGTCCCATTTCCTGCCGGGGCATCGCGCCAGCCGGCGGTTTCCAGGCCCCTCTTCACTTGCCCAGGCCGGGTGCTGGCACTAGGACGTCCACAGCAGCACAGCAGTGCACACTGAGCACCTACTGTATGCCAGATGTCATGCCAGGCCCGGGGATGTCACTAGGGACAAGGCACACAGCCTCTCCCAGCCCTGGGGCATGAAAACGAGAGGAAGGCAGGGTTGTAATCTGGGGTGCTGGGGGCTCCTGGGGAGCAGCGCAAGGGCCACAGCATCAAGAGGAGGGGTCCCTAACCTTCTAGAGATCAGACAGAAAAGACTTTATATGAGAAAGTGTCCTCTAAGGCCTGAAGGGTGAATCGGGTGTGACACGGAACAGGTAGGTGTGGGCGCAGCCGGTGTATCCATGGGCTCGTGCTGCCTAACACTCGGCAGTCACGGCCTCACGCATGAACTCGCGTTATTGCCACGGGGCAGCGGCTTAGCCGGTGGCTCCAAGCTGGAGCAAGCTGGGACAGTCTTTGCTGGGCCCCTCCATGGTCACCGGGAGGGGTGGCTGGGCTGGCTTGGCCTGGGCCCTCGCCATCCTGCAAGCTCGTCGGGGCTGGTTCACGTGGCAGGGGGCGGCCTACAGCGTCGCTTCCAGCTCAGGTGTGAGGACTCTGGAGCAGCTGCAGGAGCAGTGGGCCCAGGTGAGGTGCCGCGACTGTGTTCACAGTAATTGAACCCCGTGCACAGGCAGCACAGGCCCGCTGCCTGCGTGGCAGCCCACGACCCATCCCAGAGCGTGGCGTGGGGAGTTGCAGGGCCTGAGGAGAGGGTGGCCCTGTAGGCCAGGCCACGGGGCTCAGCTGCCACCCTGGGGCACAGGGGGCCGGGGGAGGTCTGGGCTCACTCTGCGGCCTGCAGCCTCCCTCCCCGCTTAAGCCCTCCCGAAGCGCGCCCGCCCGGTCCTGCTGGTGTCGCCCCTCGGCCTGTCTGCGCTCCACACGCGTGCACGTGAGCTCTGCGGCCTCAGGAGTGTGAGCAGGCCGGTGGGCCCATCTGGCACGCCCGTTGTCACCGCCCTGTGCTACGGTTCCGCCGGTGAACGCACCGCACCTGGCCCGGCTCACTTCCGCTCCGAAGGCACCCTCGCCGCAGCTCCGCGAGTGGCCTTGCACGTCGGGGTGCTTCCCGGGCTTCTCTGCGGGCCGTGGGGTGCGGGTAAGTGAGCAGGCTGGGGAGCCGGCTCACCCCGCTGCGTGCTTCCTAGGGGGCTGCAGCCCCCAGCTGCCGGGCGTTCCGACTTGGTTTTGACAGTCCGCTGACAGACTCGCGATGTTTGTCACTCCAGCGAGCAGCTACAGCTCACGCCTGCTGTCGCCTGCCTGTCAGTTCGGATGGCTGAAGGCGGGGCTCGCTCAACCAGGGCCCGCCCGGCACACCCTGAATCACTTCTGATTGTTAATTCATTCCCAAGTAATATAGTGCTACTCCGTGGGGCCCTCCACGCAGGCCAACCTCCAGCTGCTCCCCAAATTCCACCCCAAAGGCCTGCGTCCTGGTTTCTGTTGCTGACTGGAGCCTCAGACCGCCATGACCAACCCCGTGACGTTCCCGGACGCCAGGGGTGGCGAGTGTGGCTCTCGCTGTGGGCACTTCCGGCAAGTGGCTGCCCGTAAGGGTTGTCACCTTTGTCATGTGGGTAGGGTCGCTACTTAGGAAGACGTCGGACAAGCAACTGCATTTCAGAATTGTTCTTTCCCTTTGTTAATAGTTTCTTTTTTAAAAAATAAAGACAGGCGGGGCCTGGTGGCGCAGGCCCGTCATCCCAGCACTCTGGGAGGCCGAGGCAGGAGTGTGGCCAGCTGGGACCCAGCCCGGGCAACTCAGTAAGACCTTGTCTCAAAATCAAAAATAGGAAAGGGCTGGGGTGTGGCTCAGCATGGGAGGTCAGGCAGGGCTGCTCACACGGGCAGGCGGGAGGGCCACCAGGTGTGTCCCCATCGCAGTCAAGGACGCCAGCCCTCAAGCGGTTGAGGGTGTGGGAGGGAGTGAGGCCTTAATGTTCATCAGTTCGCGGTGGAGACAGAGGCTCAGAGCGGTCAACAATCTAAGGTCACGCAGGAGTAGCACCTGAACTAGGTTAGGGCTAGGGCCCCGCCCCTCCTGCCCCAATCAGTTGGCAGAGCCCGCCCCGCCCCCAGTGGGGGCTGATGGGAGGGAGGGGCCTTGCATGTATATAGGGCAGGCTGCCAGCTAGGCCTCAAGCTTCGTGACCCTGCTGGCTGAACGCACCTGACAGCCTGTCCGATGGCTCCTGGACGTGCTGGCAGCGACGCCTCGACCTCCCCCTCCGCCACCGCCCCCCCAGTGGGCTCAGCAGCGTCTCCTGGGTCTGGAAGGCCAGGTGAGCGGGGGGCAAGCTCTCTTCCTTATGGTCAAACCCTCCCACCTCGCCCAGCTTGGCCTGGGCCTGCAGACACAGAAGGCCCCGCCACCGCCCCCGCGGGAAGCCTGAGCCACAGCGCATAGGTGGGCAGTGGGCCTGCCTGGCCTCTTGCCTTCACCTGGCAAGCAGTATGGGCTGCCTGCCTCTGCAACCAGGAGCAGACCAGGCTGGGTCATCTGCTCTTGGGGGCACCCAGTTAGAGAGGAAGCAACCTCACACTTGGCCTAGGCCAGGCAGAGCCCCAAGAACCCCCAGGCCAGGTCCGTGCTGTCAGTGAGGGTGTGCTGGAGAGGTGACCTGGAGGCCGGGAGGTGCTGGGTGGGGACCAGGTGGCCAGCCAGACGGAGCTCCAGGGAAGGTATGAGGTCAGGGGCTAGGTCCAGGCAGAACTGAGGCCCAGGGGGATGCATTGGTGGGTGCTGGGGAGCTAGGGGTGGTGGAGGGGTGGGTCCTCTTTGAGGGTCCACTCAACTGGGAAGCCATGGACGGGCCCTGGCACGGAGGCCAGGGTGAACTCTGGGGAGAGGGTATTGGATGTCAGAGGGGTTGACGAGAACGCACGGGCCCAAGGCGGGCCCTAGAGTGGACTCTGGGGCCAGCAGGGCTTCAGGGCCTCACCCAAGGGTGGCGTGGAAGGGGGCCTATTCCTGCGGGAACATGAGGGAGGACACAGGCCTGGAGGCCCTTGGTTTGACTCCTGGGACAGGGCATGTCCTGGGGGAAGCCAGGAGGCCACAGGTGGCCCGTAAGAACCCTGTAGCCAGGTAGATTAGGTTTCCCTGGGGGGATCAGGGCCCTGGCAGAGAGGGGAAGATGAAGGCCAGAGCAGGGTGCACACTGCCCAGTCCCCAGGTGGCTGTGCGGGATACTGCCTCGCGGCTGCGGCCCACAGAATGTTCCTGGCCTGGTTCCCTCTTATCACCGTGTTGAGCAGGAATAAGTGACTTTACAGTTGCCTCGGGGATCAGACGCTCAGCTGAGTTTCTTTATTCCTACTTAAAAGAATTTTGTTTTTAAATGCAGAGTGGCCAATTGATAACTTTTTCCCCCAGAGTCTCTAAGTTTTTCAAATTGATGAGGAGATTTCCAGCCCCGTGTTTGACCCTGCCTCGGGTTCAAGTCCTACTCAGTGCAGCTGACACCCTTTCCTCCTCTCTGGCTTACAGCTGTTCCAAATAACACTATGATAATTCACACGCCACGCAGGTCACCCACTTGAGGGTGCAGCTTGGCTCTTGGCCTATTCACAGCCTATCCGTCTGCACGAGCAAGTCTAGAAGGTTTTCACTTCCACGGAAAGAGAGCTGCCGTGAGCTGTCCCGCAGCACACCCGCAGCAGGGGTCGGCTTCCTGCCTCCGCGCCGGCCTGCGCCTAGCATTTCCTAGGATGTGGGTGGTGCCGCTGCGCAGTTCTGTGGCTGGCGCGGGCGGGGGTGGCACTCCGGACCTCACACCGGGCTGTGCCGCCAGCCTGGTTTTGCTTTTGAACTTGAGACATAGCCTCGCTGAGTTGCCTGGGCTGGGCTCAAACTTGGGGTCCTCCTGCCTCAGCCTCCTGGAGTGCTGGGACTGTGGCCTGGCGCCCTGAACTCAGCTTGGCATTATTTATGTGTGGAAATTTTCAAGTAGATACTGAAGTGGGCCACCAAATGGGTGCAAGCCCCCCGGGCTACCGGATGGCCTCCGCCACTGCAGCCTGGGGTCTTGTCCCCACTTAGAAGCACACACTGAACCCCAGCACTTATTTCTCACAGATGAGAAACTTTAAAAGTAATTTTGGGGGCTGGAAGTGTACCTCAGCAGTTAGAGTGCCTGGTAAGCATAAGGCCCCGGGCTCGATGCTCTAGCACCACACATGCCGGATGTGGTGGTGCATGTCTGAGGCCGAGGCAGGAGGATTGCTGTGTGGCCCAGGCCAGCCTGGACTATGGAGTGAGACCCTGACTCGAAAAAGCAATGGGGGCCTGAAGAGACGCTCAGTGGGTGCGTGAGGCCCTGGGCCGCGCCCGCCCGTGATCACGGTGCCGCTAGCACACCTGCCCAACACCGGGCACTTGCGTTCAGGTGTTCCTCGTTCTGCTGGCACTGTTTTCTCGTTTTCGCGCTAGCGTCTCACCGCTGCCTGGGTCGGTTGGGAGCTCTGGGCTGGCGCGACCCTCTGGCCTCAGCCTGTCCAGCGCCGGGGCCACAGGCCAGCCGCTTCCTTACTCAGACAGTTCAACCCGTGGCTGGAGTGAGCGGGGCCCCGCCTCAGGCGGCAGCTGGCCTCCTTCCCGGGCCGCCAGCCGGCCGTGTGCTCTGAAGCCTGGTCCCGGCCCTGCTGGCATCGCCATGCCGGCCTCACGCAGCCCTGGTGTCCTCACACCAGCAGCTGGGGCCTGACGAGGGGCCGACTAGTTCCTTGTACAAAGGACCGCAGGTACGATCAGGAGCACCTGGGCCATTGGGGCAGCGGTGCAGCGGTTACAGGACTTGCTTCGCAAGGCCCGAGTTCAACTCCTCAGCACTACGGAAAGCCAGGTGTGATCTCAGCACTGGGGAGGCTGAGAGAGGAGGATTGCTGTGAGTTCAAGGCTAGCCTGGGCTGCAGAGTGAGACCCTGTGCAAAAAACACTGAATGTTTAATTTTTTTTTTTTTAACAGGGTCTTGCTTAGTCGAGATTGGTCCTGAACTTGAGCTCCCTGTGTAGCCCAGGATGATCTCAAATTCCCAGCAGTGCTCCTGCCTTGGCCTCCCAGGTGCTGGGTTACAGGCCTGGGCCGCCTCATCTGGCCATCTGGTACTAGGGAATCCAGTTCAGGGCCTTCGGCTTAATAGGCAATGCTAAGTGCTGTGCGATTCCTCCTGCCCCCTTTAAAAATTTATTCCACTAAAAGATAGTGCCGGTACCCCGCAGAGCGCCCCTTCAGCTGTGCCCCACTTTCCCAGCAGTTCTGAAGCACTCTGCCAGTGCCTTTATTTGTACCTGGATGTGCTGAATGGGTTCAAGGCATGGACTCTGCCTGGTGATTCGGACCTTTGGGACAAGCTAGATCGTCCCGGGGGCATGTGCCAGCCCTCCCTCCCCCAGCGGGGTGGTGCCTATGGGTGACGCCCACCCTCCCTCCGCAGGCCCAGGCCTCGGCGCCGTGCTGGGGCGCCGCCACCCCTCAGCGCTGCACATGGTGCTGGAGGCACTGCGGGCCGGGGAGCAGCGCCGGGGCACGTCGGTGGCGGCCATCAAGATCTACGTCCTCCAGAAGTACCCGACGGTGGATGTCGCCCGCTTCAAGCTGCAGCTCAAGCAGGCGCTGGCCACTGGCGTGCGCCGTGGACTCCTTACCAGGCCCATCAACTCCAAGGCCCGGGGCGCCACTGGCAGCTTCAAGGTGAGCCCTTGGGGTCGGCTGGGCCCTCCCTGGCCCCTGCGTGTGCTGACCCTGCTCCGAGGCGCCTGCCCCCCTCTGCCGGGCATGGATCTGCTGCCCACCTGGCACCCTGTTGGTATCTCTGTTCCCACCAGTGTCTCCAGAGCCCAGGACTGTTGCTCAGGGTCCTGGGTGCCCTGGCCGCAGGAGGATGAACTTCACGTCCTCCCCGTGGTCTTATCCTGGGGAAGGTGTCCCCAGCAGGCATGTGTCCAGGGTCACCCAGAGCAGACAACACAGGGGGAGGGGGCAAAGTGGTACCCCTTCTTCGTGTTCACGGTTGGGGCCCTGGGCCCAGGTCAGCCTGGGCTTTGCTGCGACCAGCACGGGGCCTGCCTCTGGTCCACGGCACTGCTGGGCATGGCGGGGGACACTGGTCCCTGTGGATGCTCCTGACCAGCCCTGGGCTGGTGGCCCTGTGGTGTCTCTTGACCCGCTCAAGGGACCTGAGTCAGGCAGGTGCTCAGCAGAATCCAGGGAGTAACTTGGTTCAGGGCTCTGGACGGGCAAGGACCCCTGGGTGCCAGGGCCTGGCATCCCCTCAAGTCCCCTGGCCTCTGTGATGGCCCCCGCTGTACAGACGAGAAGTCCGGGCCCGCGGGGAGGCGGCTGTGTGCCCAGGAGGGCCCGCTGGGCTCTGTGAGGAGTGTTGTAGACATGGGCACAGCAGGGTGAGCGTGCCAAGGGAGACGGGAGGGGAGCAGCAGGTCGTGATTTTTGAGGAAGAGGGTGTCGGGTGCTAGGAGACGGCCTATCGTCTCTTGCTCTGAGCTTCTCCTTGAACCCTGTGTAGGGCACAGCCCCCTGGCAACCGCCCCCCAGGTGACACCCTGCTCTTCCATCCCCTTCCCCCAACTCTTTCTCCAGCTGGTCCCCAAGCAGAAGAGACCCCGATCCCAGAGGAAACCCACCCTGACAGCCCCCAGGAGGGCCAGGGGCGCCAGCGGGAAGGATCCCCCGAAACCCGGCCAAGTGGAGAAGGGACCCACCAGCTCAGCAGCAGAGAAGAAGGGAGCCTGGGGGGCAGCTGTCACCGTGAGGAAGGTCCCCTTGATTGGCAGCCAGGCTGAGGACATGGCCCGGCAGGATGCCCCAAAGTCAGGCAAAGGCCCCAGGGCCCCTGGACCCAGTGGGAAGCACAAGGCCCCAGGCAGCAGGGGCCCTGGAGGTGGGTGTTGACGGCAAGGCAGGTGGGCGTGGGGTAGCGGTGTCCCCACCTAGTGGCTGTGCCCAGGGCTCTATGTGGGGACACAGGCTCGCTCATGGAGGTGGAGGGAGGGAAGGCTCCACCCATCCCGGAGTAGGGAGGGGGCTGGAGAAGCCAGGGTGGGCCCTGGGGCAGGGGCCGCGGAGGGCAGGGCAGAACTCCCCCACGACCCTGACATGGAGCAGCGAGGGTAAGATGCTTCTAAAAATTGTGCCCTGAGCTGGTCCTAGTGGCCCAGGCCTGTCCTCCTGGTGCTCTGGGAGGCTGAGGCAGGACGATCACAAGTTTAAGCCTAGGTAACCTGAAGACTTAGGCTCTGTCTCAAAAATGACAAGGGCTGAGGGTGTAGCCCAGCGCAGAGGCCTTGGGTTCAGTCCCAGTCACCACCATAAAACCCCAAAGCAAGCTGGGCGTTGTGTGGCTGTGTAGACAGCAAGGCAGGCGGGCGTGGGGTGGGGTGAGGTGTCCAGCTCTGGGAGGCTGAGCCAGGACCTGAAGTTGGAGCCCAGACTGAGCAATTTAGAAACTTACGGAGACCCTGTCTGAAAATCAAAGCTAAATTGGCTAGATATGTCCTTCAGGGTCAGAGCCCGGGGTTCCACACCCAGTACCACAAAAGTAGAAACCAAAACCGTGGTGCTCTGGTGGCCATGTGGTAGATGGGTACCCTGAAGGTCAGAGCTGCTGGGCCTCAGAGCTGCCCCGGCCCTGCGCCGGCGGTTCCATCAGTGACCCACCCACCTGCGGGGAGGACCCTTGCCCCCCACAGTGCAGTGGCCAGGTCTCTGAGCCGGGTCCCGCCCTTCATGAGCATCACCCCCCTTCTTCTAGGAGACGTGGAGGCCCACAGGGAAATGGCAGTCCAGAGCAAGGGTCCTAAATGCACTGCTGCCAAGGTAGGTGCCTTGTGGCCTCTGCCCACCAGCCCCTACCGGAGGCGCCAGCCCCAGTTCACAGTGGAGGCTCCGGGCTGAGTGCCGGCGCTTCTGCTCTCTCCTAGGTTGGGGGCAGAGGCACCTTCCCGAGCAGAAGGAAGCCATCTGCCAAGGCCCCTCCGGACCCAGGGCCCAAGGCGGCTGCCCCTGTCCAGGGCGGCAGGCGTTCCCGAGGGCCCCGGCTGCGTGGCAGGAAGGCGGCTGGGAGCTAGAGGTGGGGGCCCAGGGGTGATTGGACTAGAGTTTTTATTCCCACAGTTTTTATTCCCACAAATCATTGCATTATTTACCCCCAACCTATTTATCAATAAAAGACTTGTGCGCTCTCACGCACGGGTGAGTCTGAGCTCCAGTCAGCAGGCCCGGTGTGCAGGTCTGAAATCCCAGCCCTCGGGGGCTGAGGCCGGAGGGTCACAGGTTCTGGCCTAGCCTGGAACCGAGTGACTTGGCTGTATTAAGTCTCAAACACAAAAATGGGCTGGGGATGTAGCTCAGTGCAAAGGGCCTGGGGGGGTTAATCCTCCTCAGCACCTAAAGGAAGAGACTGCTGTGGGAACGGTACCGGCCTTGACTGTGTTCTGTGGCTGCAGCTCCCGATGGGCGCCAGGCGCTCCCCTGGCTCCCGCGTCTCACTCGCAGTGTGTGGGGGCCCCGGCCCAGGGGCAGGTCTGGGAGCCGCGTCACGGGGGTCCTCTGTCCTTGGCCTGAGGCCGGGGTGCCGCCTGGTTGAGCGAGGACTGCAGGCGGACCTGGCGTGGGAGCGCCAGGGCTTGAGTCTTGCTGACCGCCTCGGCAAGGAGGGGTCAGCTGGGGACAGAGCGTGGGAGAGGCCGGTGGGTGGCGGGGCCGCCGGAGGGGCGAGCTGGGCCCTGGGCCTGCTCTGTGGCCTGCGGGTGGCGCCTGTGGGCCAAGGGCCTGGCGTGGTGGCGGTGACATGTCCGCGGTGACTTAGTACTTTCTCGTCTCTGCGATTCAATACCCAGCACCCACAACTGTAAGGAAAGACTGATTTTTAGCTTGCGGTTTCAGGAAGTCCATTCACAGGTGGGGGGCTGGAAAAATGGTGGGGTCACCTGGTGGGGCCAGAGCAGGTGCTCAGGGGGCAAAGGTCCTCAGAGCGTGGGGGAACAGAGGCAGGTGGGGGGGCGGATCCAGACGGCCCTCCAGGGCGAGCCCCCCACACCCGCCCCTTCCGGCCAGGCCCCCTCCCAACACCACAGGTATCGAGGGGTACGTGAGGCTTTTGGGGGGACACCCCAGACCCAAACCCTGACAGTGACCACTTTGGGTGATAGCTCGGTGTGGGCCAGGAGCCCTGAGAAGGTCACAGGGACTAGGATGGGTGACTTGGAGGGAGGCAGAACTACACCAGACAGGCCTTCAGACAGGAGCGGAAACTGAGGCTGTCAGCCTCGGCAACCGGGGCCCGCCTCAGGCTTTCACCGCCTTTGCCCCCCGGGACCACCTGGGACTGTCACTGCGCAGACCTCGGTGCTGGTGGCGGGGCTGCCGGCAGGGCCCTGGGGTGCGATGGTGGCAGATGGTGCTGCTTACAACAGACTCGGCTTCTGCCTGGCTCCCAAGGGCCCTGTGCGGCTGAGGACATGCCTCTGGGCAGGCTTGGGCACTATGTGCCCCCCACGCCCCTGGTCCCTTGGCTGGAGGGTAGGGACCATCCCTTGTGCCTGTGGCTGCCATGCAAGGCCTCAGGGCCCCAGATGTGACCCATAGATACCCCAGAACAGGCTGGCTGCACTGCACAGGGCCCCGGAGCCAGGCACCGCCATCCGCAAATGCTTTGTGAGTTTCAATCAAGAAGGGGATGCGTGGAAATCAGGAAGACAGACTGGAATATTTAATGACAAAGATGGCACTGGCATATTGTCGCGGAAGCGGGATTGGGTTGCCTCTGGGGGCGTTGCAGCTGACTTGCTCGCGGCCCCACGCTCGGACCTAGGCTCCCGCGGTCTCACCCTGGAGGGTGGGGGCTGCTCATGTTTTGTGCTTTTTTGGTGTGTGCTTTGTGTTTCTCTAAGAAACAAGTATTTGTTCTAGAATCACACCCTCCTCCTCAATTAAAAAAATCCTATCAAATATGCCAATAACTTAAATTAGAAAATCTGCCGCTTGATACGGAGGCTCCAACGCCCAGAATAGCAATCGGGAAGGTGGAGGAGCCTGGCTCCCCCCATGCTGGCTCCAGGGGGCGGGACAGGCTTCGAGGCCCCCCCAGAATCCCTCCTCCCCAAGAGCCAGACAGAACCGGGCTGTTTCTGAAGTCCTGCCCTCCTGGCACTTGGAGGCTGGGGCAGGACAGTCACAAATCCAAGGCCAGCCAGGGCAACATAGCGGCCCAGTGAGACCCTGTCTCAAAATTAAAAATGGGCTGAGGAGTTAGCTCAATACGAAGGCCCTGCACCACAGAACAGGGAAAAGGTGAATTCCTTTGGGCTTGGCTTTGGCTCTGTGGAGTCAGTCCCCAGTCTCGCTCATGAAGACTAGGCACAGATGCTTACTCCTCCAGGACAGGGAACATTCGTGTATTTCTGTGTCGCTGGGAGGTGCCCTGTCCCCTGTGACCCTGCTAAGATCAGGGGGTAGCGAGGTGGCTGGGGAGGGGGACCGCCTGCCGTGTGTCAGCCTCTGCCAGGGTCTCTGTACCCAGCTGGGTGTGGGCCGCAGGCTGCATCCACACGGTGCTAAGCTTTGGGAGGAGGGCGAAGACTGTGGCCTGGGACAGGGGCAGGTTGCAGGAGGAAGGCCCTGCAGGTGCGCGAGCCCCGGGCCCCGCAGCCTTGCAGAGCCTGCATTTCCGCTTCCGCCCTGGGCAGTGCTGTGGCCTCCCACCTCAGGCTGTGGTAGTGGGTGAGGCACCTGGAGTGTGGCACACGGGAGGCCGGCGTTCCACCACCACACTGCTCAAGTACATAGGTTAGCAGCAGGGCTGAGGTGACATTGTAGCAGGGCTGTGTCCTCTGCACAAGTCCCAGTACTCATCGGACTCTCTGCTGAGGCCAGCTGCCTCTGGAGAGGCTGAGGGGGGTCTTGGCCCCCGTTCTGTTGTAACCCAGTGAGGAAATGCCCCTCTGCCTCCTAGATCACCCTGGACAAAGGCTGAAGCCCATGCAGTAGGTTTTCCAAGCAGACTTTTATTATAAAGAAGGTTCCAGAGTCCCAGCCCCCTCCCCCGGGGCTGCCCGGGAGCTGGCCTCCTGGGCCAGTCCAGCAGGGATGCTGGGCCTCAGAGCCAGGGGACAGCCACTTCCAGTGTTCCGTGGGGGCCCTGGGACCCTCCTGGGGCTCTGCACAGATGGCAGCTATTCACAGTCGATGCGTGATAGTTTTCAATATATAAAAGCTTTTTTCTTTTTTTTTTTTAACAAAAACAAAAAAGGGGTGCCATCTTCAGAAACACCCGGAGAGACGGAGTAGCCCAGCTACAGCCTTGGTGAGTCGAGCCCCAATCCTTGCCGGGGACTGGGACCCCAGCCCATCCCCCGCCCCACAGCTCAGGCGTCCTGAAGGCCACAGCTCTGACCCTGAGCTGTGGGGGTCAGCCCCAGGGGCCAGAGACAGGGGGGCAGAGGCAGAAGCCATGAGGCCCCTCGCAGGGTCCGTGAGGTAGCGCCTCCTGGCTGGGGCCTGGCCTGGGCCACTTCTGCCCCTCAGAGCTGGGGCCAGGCGCAGGAGCCTTACGAGGACTGGTTGTGCTATTCAAGGCCCCCACCTACAGCCAGGCCTGGGGCATGTCAGGGAGACAGAGAAACCAGGCCCGGGGCTCCTTGGGCCCAGGGTCCCAGGGCCAGGTGAAGGCTCGCCACCGGGTCAGGCTTCGCTGCAGCACTCGCAGATGTCGTGCTCCATCAGGGCCACCACCTGCTCGAACTTGTGCTGCAGCTGTGTTCTCCGGGCTGTGGGGTTGGCCTCCAGGGCCGCCACGATCTGGGGAGGCGGCGGGGCAGAGTGGGCGGCCGCTTCACGGTGGTGGACGGACATCGCCCCGCTGCCAGTCCCAGGGCCGGGAAGGTACTCACCTGTGGGCGGTACCTCTTGGCGTAGTTATAGATCTCTGCCAGGGCCACGCTGGTGTTGAACTCGTTCTGGTATTTCTATGAGAGAGGAGAACATGAGTAACTAAGTGCCCTGGCTGCCTGCGGACCACCCCACCTGTGCCGGGGACGGTCCTGCTCCCAGACCCCGAACGCCCACCACTGCCCTGCAGCAGGAGCACTCTGCCCCCGCCCCCCGCCACGCTCGAGGAAGCGGGCAAAAACCAGGGGAGTGTGGCGGCCCACCCGCGACTCCTCAGCCAGGTGGGAGTTCATCTCCTGCTCGCTGAGCGGCGCCATGTCCTGGATCTGCTTGTAGTAGCGCTGCACGATCCTGCGGTACTCGGGGATTTCCTTCGCGTACAGGAGTTTGTTGGTGGGCGAGTCCTGGCCACAGGGAGAGGCAAATGTCACACAGACGCGTGCAGCTCCTGTTCTTTTGAGACAGGTCTCGCTCGGGAGTCCAGGCTGGCCTCGGACTCACAGCAATCCTCCTGCCTCAGCCTCCTGAGTGCTGGGGTGACAGGCGTGTGCCACCACACCCGGCTTATGTGGTGCTGGGGAATCGAACTCGGGTACTTAGCACTTGCAAGGCAAGTGGTTTAACCCCTGAGCCGTAGCCCCATGCATCGCCTCTGGACTTTGGGTTCTGGGATTGAAATCTGGAGCCTCTGCACTGAGCTACATCCCAGCCCTTTTTAAAATTTTGAGACAGGGTCCAAGTTGCCCAGGATGGTCTCAAACTCGCAATCTTTCTGCCCCAGCCTCCCAGAAGGCTGGGGTTGCAGGCATGTGCCCGCAGCTGGCTGTGCGGGCTCATTTCTCTTGGGCCCTGGAGGCACGAGGGACGCTGGCTGTCACTGAGTGTCCGCGCTGCACTGGCTTCTGGCCAGCCCTCCTCCTCTGCTGCCTCTGCCCTGCCACACCCTGCAGAGGAGCCCAAGCATCACGCCAGCTGGGCCACGGGCAGTGGCTGGCGGGGCTGTGGTGGGTCCCAATTCCGGCGGCTGAGATGCCCAGAACGCTGACTGCGGGCTGGGTGGACTGTTGTTTGCTGCATCTTCTGACACCGGGAAGTGAAGCCCGTGTTCTGAGCAGGGCCTGGTCCCGCCCCCAGCCCCCAGCCCCCGTGACCACCACGGCAGTGCGCCTTCTCACGCTCCATCTCCCTGTCCCGCGGGGCTCGCCTCTCCCTCCCCACCTCACCCTCGGCAGCCCACTGGCTCCTTGGTCCTCCGGCAGGACCTCATGTGTCCCCACCCAGATCTCCGGTGTCCGAGTCACCCGTTCTCCACCCCCGCCTTGTTCTATGGCTCTGCCCATCAGGGATGCTGGCTGAAGTTCAGCCCACTTCTCAGACTCCAGTGCCACCTGCGCCCACCGACACTGGCTCGCCCCATCTGCAGGCTCCCGTCACTCCCACCGAGGCCCCCACGCTGGGAGGCCCCCACTGTGTCCAGCTACAGGTCTGCGATTGGACAGGTGTGGGTGCAGGCGCCTCCCCCATCCGCCATGGGTCCCCACCCCGGGGGGGGGCCCACCTTGCCCAGCTGCAGGTCTGAGACAGAGCAGGCGTCGATGAAGGCCTGGGCGATGACTGACAGGCAGGCGTCGATGTGGTCTGTCTTCTCAATGTCGAACACAAACTGGGGGTTCTTCAGGATGTTCACCCAGAAGCGGAGCGGCAGGCTAGGGGGGCGACGGGCAGTGTGGGCCCTGCCAGGTCCTGGTTCTCATTAGTGTCCCCCTAACCTCCCGCACCCCCCGACAGGAAATCCAGCATTAGGCCAGGGGCAGGACTGGGATATAGGCCTGTCCCCCGGAATCCAGAGTGCTCAGGGACACTCCAATGCCAGCCCCAGGGCAGCGCAGGGCCATGCGGTGAAACCCTGTGCAGCACCAAGGGTCGGGCTGGGGGTGGGGCGAGCGTGGGGGTCCAGAGCGCCAGGGCCTGGCTCTGCCACCCTGGGGCGGTGTTCTCAGGCGGGGCTGCCCCCCAGGGAACCTCAGGCCCTCGTCTGTGAGTGAGAGCAGAAGTTGCCCGCAGGGACAGAGAGGAGGTGGGGGCAAGGGCCGCAGCCCACGCGGCAGCAGGAAGAGGCCCAGCACGCTGGCTCAGGCAGGCCACTGCGGCTGTTTGGCAGCCGAGGTCACTGAAGCGCCGGGAGGTTCAGTTGTCCCTGAAGATCACACAGCTGAGAACGGGCAGGAACGGAACCTGGTGTGGGAGCGGGCTCCGTACTGGGTGCCGGCAGCCTGCCCGCCCCTACCTGTTGGTCTTCCAGATGTGCAGCGTGTCGGGGTCAGAGATGCCCCTCTTCTCCGCCTGCTCCTCCAGGAAGTCGAAGAAGTACTTGACGGCCAGCGGGGGCTTGTCTTCTCGTATGCTCAGGATGGCCTTGAACAGGTCATCCAGAAACTTCTGCAGTGTGCCCTGCGTGGAGTGGGGGAGTGGGGGTACCGTCAGCCAGGGCCTTGGGGTGGGAGAATGAGCCCCTGGGACACACAGAGACCATGCGCCCACGTGGTGAGTGGGCGCTGTCAGGCTGGATGTCCCGCCTCCCCCGGACTCAGGCTTCCCACCCGGAAGTGGGTCCGTGATCACAGGCATACAGCTGAGAATCATGGGTCAGAACGAGGGCTCTCAGAGGCCAGCTGCCTCAGGCTGTGGGACTCCGGGGCTGCCACTGACCCCTTGACGGCTTGCTACCTTCTTTACGTAGCGAGCCCCACAGGGAAATGACCACCCACAGCACAGGCACCTCACAACTGACCCCCAACCGGGGATGTAGGCCATGCCCCCAGCAGCGCGAGGCAGAGGCCGGCCCACCTTCGTGGACAGCAGGCGGGTCAGGTAGATCTCTGGGAGCACCTTCTTGCGGTGGCTCTGCCGGTGGGACTTCTTGGGCTCTGCCAGCTCGTCGGTGGGCAGGACCTGAGGCCCAGGACCACAGTTAGGGCCTGCCCCTGCGCGGTCCCAGGTCCCCCAGCCTGTGGCCCCGCCCAGCCTTCGGGCCTGGGAGCACTTCCTAGTGGCCGCACCCCAGGGGCCAGCTGGGCACTCACCAAGTGGAAGTACTTCTCCGTGTCCAAGTCTTTTACTGGAGAGAGAAACACACCATAAACCCAGGACGGAGGGAAGGGGCCAGCTGGGCCAGAGGCCGTGAAGTGGAGAGCCAGATGGGTGGGGGAGAGGGTGAGGTGCCCAGCGAGACAGCACCATGCGGCCACAGCAGCCCCGGGTGGACAGGGGCCGCACGCTGCCCCCAACGAAAGCTGCTCTCCAACGTGGGAGGAGACCCCAGAGCTGGCAGGGCCAGGGGGGAGCACAGCAGGGGCCCAGATGGGCGCAGGCTCCCGGCTCAGCCTGGCAGCTGCCCCAGCCTCCCGGAGCCGCAGCCCGCCCTCCCGCACCTCCCTCTGCCCACAGGAAGTCAGCCAGGGCGGCCTGGCACAGGCCCTGCCTGCAGCTGTGGGTCAGAGGCAGCAGCGGCTGGCCTGGCCCACCCAGAGCCTCGGGTTCCTGGGCTGTTCAGAGGGGCCCGGCCTGGGCCAGATGTTCTGGACCCCTCCCCGAGCCCCTCCCCTGAGCCCCAGGCAGGTGCTACCTCTTCCCAGCGTGTTGTCCTTCTTGTCCGTGAGGCTCATGGCCAGGGACGCACCTTCTGGGATCTGAGGGGAGGGAGAGACTGGGGTCAGAAGTCCGGGGTCAGGGGTCAGGGTGGGCGGGGCGGGGCTGCACCTTGTAGTGGGCCAGCGTGTTCAGTTTCTTGCGGCCATCCTCCACCACGGAGGTGTCGTCCAGGTCCCGCAGGATGTAGCTCTGCGTGCTGGAGGCGAACCACTCTGGAGAGAGGATCGGGCCGTCAGGGCTGGGCCGGCCTGGGACGGAGCCGCCGGGCGGGGCACCCTCGCCACCCACGGGTTAAGGCTGCAGCTGCTACCCGGCCTGGCGGCACAGGCCTGTCATGCCAACGCTCTGCGTGGCGCCGGCAGCATGGCAACCTGAGCGACCTGGCGACCCGGTGAGACTGTCTTTAGAAACTTGGTTGGGGTTGTAGCTCCGTGCAAAGGTCCTGGGCTCCATCCCCACTACAACAGTACCACCACCGACAAAAAGTGCCAAAGACAGAGGCACCCGCGTCCCTTCCGTGGCTCCCGTGCCCCAGATGGGATCTGGGCACCTCCCAGTGCCCTGCCAGGCCCGAGGGCACTGACCCCCAGGGCTGGAATTCCCTGTTGTAGGCAGGTCAGCACCGAGGGCGCAGCGCTTAGACCAGGGCTGGGCCACGTGTGAGTGACAGCCAGTCCTCCAGGAAGCGAGCGGGGCGCGGCTCCTGTCCACACCGGCCGCCCCGCCCTTCCCGGGCAGCCCTCCCTCTGTGCCGCCAGCTGCAGCCACAGCTGCGCTCACGCAAGGCCCGTGTTCCCCGCGGCCGCGCTGAGCTCTCTGCGCCCCCGGGGCGCCCCAGGCCAGCTCCTGCTGCAGAGCTAGGTGCGAGCTGGGTCGGGCTCGGGCGCTGCTCACCGAGGTCCACGTCCTCGGCGCGCGGCCACTGGGAGTAGGGCGCGTTCTTGCAGAAGGCCTCCAGCACCTTCTCCTTCACCTGCGTCAGCGTGTCGGTGTCCATGGCCCGCACGCTCAGGGAGTCCATGCCGCAGCCCTGGAAGGACACGTTCAGGTTCTGCGGAGAGAGGGCCGGGGCGTCAGGGCAGGGCGCGCCGGCGGGGCTGCCGGAAGCGGAGGCGCTGGCGCCAAGGGAGCTCGCCCCCCCACCTCGCCGCGGCCCGGCTGGGCCCGCCCACGCCACACCCACCCGCGGCTGGGCCTCGATGTTCTCGCGCAGCAGCCACTCCTCATTGAGCGTGTACCGCGCCTTGCCGGTGATGGCGTCGATGGAGCCCTTGTTGATCTGCTGCTTGATGGCGCACAGGAGCAGGAAGAAGGGCTCCCCCACGGTCTCCTGGGGGCGCAGGCCATCAGGGCCCCGCGCACGCTGGCTGGCCCCCAGCACCAGGCTCGCGGCGGGGACGCGCACCCCGAGCGGGCTCTGCCTGCCCTCCTGCCCTGTGAGGCGACAGCTGGCTCCCACAGGGTCACTGCGAGGCGATCCACCACCTCACTGTGTGGCTGGCACACACCCCACCCCTGCTTCCCCCAGAGGGTACGCGGGATGCCCCCAGGTCAGGGGCAGAGGAAAGCGAGGCCCAGAGCGGGCAAGAGCTTGCTCAGAGTCGCGTAGACTCTGGCTTGTGCCAAAGCCCAGGCTCAGGCACAGGACCCTTAACCTGTGCAGTCCCCTGGCACCCCACTGTAGGGGCTGGGTGGCTCCTGCTCCACAGAACGCCCTCTGGCCCTAGCGGGAGAGCGGTGGCCGCCCCGGCTTCTTTCTGGATGTCTATCCGAGCTGCACCCGCCCTTGGGCGTCGCGCCAGGGGCCCGGGCCTCACCCGCAGGCAGCTGTACATGCAGATGGACATCCAGTTGGTCAGCATCTTCTCCACCACCGACTCGGTGCGCCGCAGCATGAGCTTGGGGTTCTTGGCGGCGGAGGCGTCGATGAGGTCCACCAGAAGCTCCTTCATGATGCCCGTGTAGTACTCCAGCTTGCCATGCAGAGCCACAGTCAGCAGTGAGGCCAGGCTGCACCTGCGGGGGGGGCTGCATCAGCACCGGCTGCCTCGGCGTCCCAGGGCCCGGGGTGGGCGGCCCCACCTGTCGCGCACGGCGAAGTCCCTCTGCTGCTCCAGGGCGTGGACGAAGACGATGAGGAAGTGTTTGTTGCTGAGCAGCGAGGAGAAGAGGCCGATGCCCTCCTCCATGCTGGGCCGGCAGTGCTCGGGGACCTGTGGGCAGAGGGGCGCACTCGCCATGCAGCGACAGCCGCGCGGCTGCGTGATGGGAGCTCGCCACCTTCCCGCCGAAGATGCTGCCTCCCCCCGCCAGCTCACTGCCCACAGCGGTGCTGCCCAGGAGGCTGGTGCGGCCCAGGTGCCACGGCCTCCTGCGCGTAGGCCGCAGGCAGGACAGGGGAGCTGGCAGAGCTGGCTCGGATGCCTCCCGTGACGGGGAGCGTGCCGCCTTCCCTTAACCAGAGCCCGGCGGGAACCAGCCAGCACGGGGCACTCACGTTCCACTCTCCCAGCAGCGGGTGGGTCTCCTGGGCGGGGGGGCCGCCCTGGGAGCTGGGGGTCTGGGACGGCAGCACGTACCGCTCTTCGTACAGTGAGGAGCACTGTGGGGGGGTGCAGAGGCGGCCTCAGCAGGGACCCAGCGCCACCAGAACGACCCTGCCGGAGTGTGGGGATCCCCAGGGCCCCCGGGAGGGTCACGGCCGAGCACGGGCTTGTGGGAAGGGGGATGTGTTCAGAGAAGCAAAAACAGGCCGATGTGAAGGGAGAGAGGGAGCAGGTGGGGGACAGGGGGCCCAGTGCCTGGAAGGCGCAGGGGGCATCTAGCGGGTAGGAAGGAGGGGGCTGCAGAGGCCCAGAGAAGCCAGGATCCCCAGGCCTGGAAGAGGTGCAGCCAGCGGGCAGGAAGAGAGGCTGGCTGTGCCCAGACCTTGAACCTCAGGTAGGTGGGGGGAAAACTGGGGGAAGGAACCGGGCTGCCCCTCGCCAGGCAGCCTGGACTGCTGTGGACAGGAGCGCAGGCTTTGCACTAGTCTGGGGCCCACCCTGGACACGGCTGCTGCGCTGAGCCCAGGTTCATCGGGGCTCAGGCTGACCTTGGGGAAGAAGGTGCGGGTCACAAAGTGCTTGTATTCCAGAAAGGGGATGCCCTGACTGCGGTTCAGCTCCTTGGTCAGGTCAGTCATGTCTGTCTGCAGCTCGGCGAAGCCTGGGGGACAGGCACGCAGCGGTGAGCCATTTTTTTTTGCTGGGGGGTGGGGGGAGCGGGCAGGCCAATCCCGCAGGGTCCCCGGCTACCTTTGCGAATCTCCTCACGGATCTGAGACTCCATCTCCTCCATCTGCAGCAGGGTCTTCTGCCAGTAGCGCTCGGCGCGGCGGCTTTTGGTGCAGAACACGAACAGGGCTGTGGGCAGTGGGTGGGCAGGCGTGAGGCCGGCGGGCGTAGGCAGGCAGGGTGGCCCCTCTGCCCTCCCTCCCAGGAGCCCACACTGGACTCAGAAATGTGCGTGTGTCAACGAGTGGCCGGCAGGCTGCTCTCTGGGGGAAAGACTTACGGGTGGTTTCTGTTCTCATTTTTTGTGACCCTGGGGACCCAGCCCCACCCGGGCCTTCACACAGAGCCGCCTCCCCAGCCCACTTTTATTTTGAGACAGGGGCTTGCTAAGTCCCTGTGTTGTCCAGGCTGGGCTCCTAACTGCAACCTTCCTGCCTCAGCCTCCCAGAATGCTGAGGTGACAGGGCTGAGCCTTGAGCTCTGGATGATTTCTGTTTAGATTTTCTGGTTCCTCCAGGTGCTACTAAGAAACTTTTCAAAGCAGTACAACCCCTCCTCGGGTGGGGGCTGGAGGCCATCTACATCTGCCCGCAGTAGACAGATAAGACACAATACAGAAATAATATTATGTATGGTGTTTAGGAAAACACACGAAGCACTTACGACAGCTGTTTCTTCCTCACAGCTGCACCCCCTGAACAGCCATATTAAGGAAGGACGTGGCCTGCAATCATCTGTTTGAGCTCTGTAGCTCAGTGGTTGGGAGCGGGCCTCATGTCAGACCCATCTTAGAGCCCGGGGGTCCCGGGCCCTCCCCACTGACCGGTGGCCCTGACCCCTTCCTCCCCACTGGCAGCCACCAATCTACTTCCGCTGCTTCTAACTGGCAGTGGGCACCACAAGGTGTTTCCTGATGGTTTCACTTTTTTTCATGGCTGTATAGTTTTGCTGCAGGGGCGGACCTCCTTTTATCAGTTGAGGTCATGTGCAAGTTTTCTGCGGCTACGTGCCTCACTGCTACCAGCCACACACCTAGGGGGCCTCGCCGGGCCCAGCGGCAACCCTGGGTGTTGTCCTGGGGAACAGCGAGCTGGTGCCCATCCTGTGCTCCCCAGCGGGGCAGGATGCCCACACCCTGCTGAGCACACCCCTAAGCAGCCCTCTCCAGCACCACCCGGGGCTCCCTGGGACTGGAGGAACAAGACTCCAAAGCCCTGTGCCTGGCACCGCAGACCCACAGCACCTCCCTCTTTCGCCATGGGCACCGTGGCCGAGTCTCACGCCCCAGCCCGCCACGCGCTCTGCGGGACGCGGGCACTCCTCACCGACCACAGACAGGAGCAGCAGCACGCTGCAGATCACGATGGACGCGATGATGGCGGTCTCGCTGCCCCCCAGCTGCAGCGTGGCGATTGTCTGGTTGAAGTTCCCCACTTGGATCTGGGCAGAGGGAGGGGCAGGGCTGTGGCTCTCCCGGCCTTACAATGTGGCTCTTCTCCCGAGCTGACCTGAGACTGACACCTCAAAGGTAGCCGCATCTGTCTCCGGGGAATGCCAGCCCCAGGCTCAACACCGGGCCAGGATGGTGACGGCGTGGGAGTGCCCACGGGGCCTGGCTGCTGGGCTCTGGCCTGTCTGCTCCCAGGTGTGAGGACCTCAGGTAAAGAACTGGGACTGCGGTGGCACACACTGGCCGGGAGGGAGCCCCCAGTCCCAGGGGGCAGGCAGAGTCCAGACAGGCCCTACTCTCGGGTGCCTCTCTGCCCCTCCTCCATGACTCTATGCGGCCTGGCGGGCCGACTGTAGGTGGGCACTGAGAAGCCAGGGCCCAGATGGAGCCAGTCCCTGGGGTCTGGGGCCACACTTTCCCCGTCTGTTAAGAGGGAGCCGTAAAACTACCCTGCTGGCTTCGGCTACTGCTCCCAAGGAACATGCTGCCTCCCGGGGTTGGCGAAGGGCAAGTGGGGTCAAGCCCACCTCGGCCCCAGGCCTGGACCACCCAAATTCATGGCCATGGCCACCTCTGCCACAGGGTGATGACCACGCCCACCTTGGACATGCCCCACTCCACGCTGACCTCTGCGAAGTCCCCTCGCTGCAATGACCACACCCACATTCCTACTAGGGTCTGCCCACTCAGAGTAAGGCCACGCCTATTACAGCCCCAGGGCCCACCTACCTCCTCTAGGTTATGCCCACTCGGCCACACCCACTGCAGCTTCTCCAGCCCGCCCACTCACCGTGATGGGCAGCTGTCCCTCAGCCAGGCCCAGGGACTCGTTAACAGAGCAGTGGATAACCCTGTCTGAGACGATCTGGATGTCACAGGACACCTGGCCGATCTTGACCTGATACTCGTGGCTTTGGAGTCCCAGGCTGTCCTGCTCCTTCTGTGGAGGTGGGAACAGGGATGGGTTGGGTGCGCAGGCCTCTGGGATCCCCCCAGCCTCCGGGCGGGACTGGCCACCAGCTCACGTGGATGACGAGCGTCAGGGGCTCCCCAGGGTGGTGGCGGATCCAGCGCTCACGCCGGGCAGTGGAGAAGTGCGGGTCAGGGAGGTAGTCCAGGCTGAAGCCAGGCTTGCCAGGTACCCCCTCGGCGTCAGGGTCTGGCAGCCCCTCGTCCCCGGCCGCCTCGTCCACGTAGCTCCAGCCATCGATAAGGAAGGCCACAGGGGCAGAGGCATTGTGTAGGGCGCCAGGTGATGGGCAGGTGAGGAGGGTGGCATTCAGGACCTTGCATAGCTGGGGGGGAGAGGCAGGGGGGAGTGGTCAGGGAGACGTGCCACAGGGGACAGAGGGGAGACCGACAGCAGGAGTCACACACACTCAGTGAGGGCTGCGCCCCAGCCAGGCCTCACCGTGGGCTCACGGCCGATGTGGTGCACCACCATGGACACCTTCTGCACCATATGGAAGCGCTCACCAGCCACCGTGATGGTCCTGCCACCACTGGGGGACAAGAGGCCCAGTCAGCCCCCGGCCGCTGATACTGGGGGCCGGGGCACGGGGTCGGGCCTCACCTGACGGGGCTGCGGTGCGGGCTGATGGCTGTGATGACGGGGTTCGGCACATAGGTGAAGCTGAGGTTCCCTGGGGCGCAGCCCTGGCGCTCAAAGCGCACACAGATGGGCACCAGGGTGGGGAGGGCCCATGGGGGCACCGTGCAGGTGATGCTCGTGTCGGAGCGCCTGGGGACAGCGGGGCATCAGGGGCCACCCGAGCCCCTCCCCACGGCTGCGGCTGCCCAAGCTGTGCCTCCGCCTGGAAGGCCGCCCCCCTCGCACTTGGTGTCGCCACCGCCTCTGCCTCCCAGGCTTTCTTTCCCAGCCACGGGGCCCCCACTTGCCCTCCTGTTCCTACTGCCTGTGGGGGTGTCCGCCGCACCCCCAGGGCTGTGCTGGGCCCAGAAGTGCCTATCAAGGGGGCCTGGCCCACAGCAGGTGTGCGAGGAGAACAGAGGTATTCCCCACCCGCCGCAGGCTGCATGCCTCCCGAGAGCCACGCCTGGGCCAGCAGAGGACTAGATGCAGCGGGCAGCGGCTAGCGCACTGTGGCCGATACCTGCGGGCACCCGTTTCCTGTACGCTCGCCCACCACGCACTGCCGGCATTCCTATGCCAAGGCGACACTGAGGGTTAGGCGGGGCCAGGGCGGGCGGGGTAGAGCCAGTGGAGACGCAGAAACGCTGGCTGGGGGCTGCCACCCTTCCCTGGCCCTGCCACGCATCCCCAGGGCTTACACAAGCTCAGTGCAGGGGTCCGAGCTGTTGATCAGCACCTGCAGCTCAGAGCCCACGTGGAGGTCGCTCCCGCGGATGGTGAGCCTGGTGCCGCCTGCCTTGGGGCCCATGGCCGGCTTCAGGGAGTAGACCTGGGGGAGCTGCCCGGGGAAGGAGGGGGCGGTCAGGCGGGCCCAGCCCAGCGTGCAGGGGTGTGGGACCACCAAGGCTCTGGGATCCTCACCACGTAGGAAAAGCGCTCCCGAGACGTCCCCTCTCTGGAGGCATTCACCACCACCACGTCTGTGAAAGGCCCTGGGGCTGGCCCTGTGACACACACGATCCTGGGGGGACACCAGGTCAGAGGTCGTGACCACACTCCAGTCCCACAGCAGCTGTTGCAGCTGGACGCGCAGGGTGGCAGTGCGTGCCGGGAGACGCCAGCTGCTCTGCCAGCCACTGGGGTCCTCTGCCCCACGAGTTTTTGCAGCTCTAAGGCGTGGTGGGGCCACCTGGCGTGAAACTGTCTGGGCCAGTGGCCTGATGGCTTTGCCAACAGGCCGGATGTGGGGCCTCCCAAGAGGAAATCTGGCTCATCAAGCCTGCCAGGCGCTTCCTGGCGCCCCATGGGGACCGCACACCCCGCTGACAGTGGACTCTGAACTTCCTTAATGTAGATCATTGTCATTAGACAAGGCTTGCGGTAGAGGGCCGGGTGGGGACATGGGATGGACATGCTGCAGGACCACGTGAGGCGGGGTGGGCTGGGGGGGCACTCACTCCTCAGAGACCCTGTATCGGTCAGCCAGCAGCGCGCAGGCCACGCCGCCGACCCACACGCCGTGGGCCACATCACTGAGCCGCCGTCCCAAGTTCCGGCCACGGATGGTCAGCAGGGTCCCACCGTCCAGGGGGCCACTCTGGGGCTCGATCTGCCACCAACCAAAGCAGGGCAGGGTGGGATCCCTGTGTCAAACACACTGCCCTAGGTGGTGGCAGTCACCGGGCTACCCTCAAGGACGTGTGGGCCCACAGTTCCAGCTCCCATGGGGTGGGGACGCCACGTAGCGGGTCTCCTGCTGGCCACAGGACCCGCACTGCAGATCGGGCTGCTGGGCCAGGGAGCACTGGACCAGGCTGGGCCTGTCAGAACTCTTTCCTGAGACGTTTTCTTCATTTGCAGTTCTGGCGACTGAACCTAGGACCCTCGCGCTGAGCTGCAGCCCCAGCCCCCTTTGAATTTTGAGAAAGGCTCTCACGAAGTCACGAAGTCGCCCGGGCTGGGCTCACACTTGAACCTCCTGCCTCAGCCTCCCAGAGCGCTGGGATTCACACCCGGCTGGCTCTTACTCATGAATTAACACAGAGAGGGTCAGTTCCTGGGGGCCTTGGCATCAGATCAGGCGGTTCCCAGGAGCTGGCTATAGACACCGTGCCACACAGCCCCGGGCAGGTGTCTCCCCTGTCACTCGCTGCCTCTGCCTGCCTGGCATCTGCCCGGCACGGCTGCCTCCCCTTCACATCCTTGTCACCCTGTGCTCCCTGCCTTCCAGGAGCAAGGCTACTGCCTGCATCACAGGTGACACGAGGGGGGGTGCCTGGTGCTTACCGCTCGGATCTCGGGGGCTGGGCAGGTGTTGGGTGGGGGTGGCAGGGGCCCTCTCGGGCGGCAGCCGTCGCTCCACACACACAGGTGGCCGAGGTCCTCGCGGCCCAGGCACTGGGAGCAGTCAGGGCTGCCCACGGCACAGTTGTACACCTCAACTGGGGAGACATCGGTGGGTGGCGTGGTCACCAGTGGCAGGCAGCTGCTTGCAAGGAGGGCCAGCTCATCCCCGTCCACTGCCCTCTGGGGTCTCACCCCGGGAAGCCACTGGTGAGCATCCAGTACAGAGAGGAGGCAAAGTCCCTATGCCTGGCGTGGTGCACATGGGGCGCACCTGGGCCTGATGGGATCGTGCCTTCCAGCTGCTCCTCCCTGGGTGCCTGGCACCACCAGGCATTGTGAGCTCTGAGGGGATCCTGGGGTGCAGGGAGGGGCTGTGGGGTGGACAGGCCTGTGGGCACTGACTAGCTCATATAACAGGCAGTAACAGGGGAAGGACAACTGAAATGTGGTTAAGTACACGCCGGAAATGTGCCCATGGTTGGGCCCAGGGCGCACACCTGTCATCCTGTCCCTCTGGGAGCCAAGGCAGGAGGATCACAAGTTCAAGCCCAGCCTGGGCAAATTAGCAACTCAGTGAGAGACTGTCTCAAAATCAAAATTTAAAAATGGGCTGGAAATATAGTTCAGTGTGAAGGCCCTGGGCTCAATGCCCAGGATTGAAAAAAAAGAAAGTGCCAAGTGAAACCTGTTCATTTGTATAGCTGATTTTTTTTTAAAGTAAAAGAAAATCAGTACTGGCTCTAAGTCCAAGCTGTTGCCAAGGCTCCCTCAGCTGCCAGGCCCTCACCAAGTCCCCTGGAGAGGGACTGTGTCCTTCTGCTCCTGGGACAGAGCAGACAGGGTGGCTCCGGAGAGGGGATCTGCACAGCCTCTGGCACAGAGACGCCACGGGGGCTTGGCACCCAGCACAGAGGGTCAGGGCGAGGATGTGGGAGCTCAGTGCGGGGACGTCGGGGTGAGACCCGTGTCTCCCAAGGCCCCGTCTCTGGGGCTGCCCACCTGTCATGGGGTCAGGGCTGTCCAGGAACCGGGCTGGCTGCCCCTTCAGCTGCAGACTGAGCAGGAATGCTTGGCTCTTCTGGGCCGTGTGCAGCTGCAAGGACAGGGGACAGGGAGGGCTCAGTCTGGATCTCTGCGGGGGAGGGCCAGTGGGGGTGGGGATCAGAAGGTGGGAGAAGTTCTAGGTGCAGCGCCTGGGGTCCCCAGAACTTGCCACCCCTCAGGGCCACTTACCAGCACGTTGCTGCAGCGCACAGCAGACTCATTTACCCACGTGGCCTCAAAGCTGTCCTCCAGCCCAAAGCTGCACTCCAAGGCCACCCCCTGTGGAGACCGGACAGGTGGCTACGGGAGCCAAGCAGGACCCTTCCCTGCATCAGGAGGGCTGCGTTGGAAGTGGGTGCGCTCTGCCCGGGTCACCGCCCCGAACCCAATTCCTGGCCAACGTGTCCAGAGTCTGAGGGAGAAAGGCGTGGGTGACCCTAGACCGAGGCCCACGCTCTACTCCCCACGCCAGGACCTCTCCCTCTCCTCCTGTGACGCCCGTTCAATCGCACAACTCCGGACCCCGTCTGTCCTTCTGATCCCACGACCCTGGCCCAGGGCCTGGGCGGAGAGCTGCCTCCCTTCCTCTCGGAGCCAGGAAGACCACGCCGCCCTTGCCCCTGGCTCAGGGTTCCAGCCCCACAGCTCTCCAGCACCTGCTGGGCTCGGAGGGCAGCACACCCCCCCAAAACCCCACGCCCCACACGCGGGCGCCTGCCCCAGTCCCCACCCACCACGGAGGGCTGGAGTAGAGGGCCGGAGGCCCGCAGGAACCCCAAGCAGCCAGAGGAGCTCAGGCCCCGCCCCACGGGGCCCGGGTTCCAGAGCCACGCCGAGGCCTGCCTGAGCACGTGACAAGAAGCCCCCCTTCCTTGCAGGGCTGCCGGGGAGCGACCATGTGCCCACTGCGGCCGGTATGCAGGAGGTGCGCGACCCACGCTAACAAAGCACAGGGCCCAAGGCCCGTCTCATCCTGCGCTCTCAGCAGGCACCGACCCACATCTGCCGAGTGCGCGGCCGGGTCCCGGGCTAGGCTCCTCCTGCGGCGGCGGGCGGGACCACTGAACGACTTCCCCTCGTGAGTCCCGGGCGGGCTAAGGGGGGGGGGGGGCGCCTGCGCGCCTGTGGCGGCCAGCTGGGAGGGACGCTCGTGAGACCCCGGGAGGCGGCTCAGCAGCCAACCCGCCCGCGCTGCGCCAGGCCCAGCGTTCCGGCTTCTCCGCACGCAGCCCCTCGCGTGACGTGTGACGGTCACCGCCGCTCCTCCTCGGGAGCGACAGATGGCTTTGTGGGGAGTGGGGGGCGCAGGCACTCTTCCAGGACTCAGCAACGTGGCCCACCCCATGCTTCCTGGGGTCCACAGGAAGGGCCTGAGGCGGGCGCAGCAGCAGGAGTCTGGGCACTCTGTGGCCCTCCCCAGCCTCAGTTTCCCCTCGGGGCCAAGGGATCTGGCCCATTGCTAGTGAAGATAGAGCGCTGTGGAGTGAGGTGGTGGGTCGGACCCGGACCGTCCGGCCATTCCACCCACCCCGCTGACCACACCAGCTGTGGCCACGCCCACGGAGCAGACCACACCCCCAATGATCACACCCAGCCTCGGCCACAGCTCAGACCACACCCACTGCGCTGGGCACGCCCACCCAACGCTCAGGTCCCGCACCGCGCGGCTTCACATCTGCCACCACCTCATCCACGCCCCAGGTCTTGTGCCAAAGCTGCGCTTTCCCCCACACAAGGTCCCGGGTTCGATTTCCCAGCACCACGAAAGCCGGGGGTGGTGACGCACGCCTGTAATCCCAGCACTTGGGAGGCCAAGGAAGGAGGATTACTGTGAGGCCGAGGCCAGCCTGGGCTCCATAGTGAGTTCTAGACCCTGTCTCAAAAAAATAAAAATAAAAAAAGAGGCAGCACGACCCTCCAGGTGGACCCAAGCAGGTCCCCTCCCACACTGGGACAGCACTGGCCCGACTCACGTGGAAGAAGGCGGCGTGGGCCAGTAGCACCAGGATACTCTGGGAGCCGCCCGTGGGCGCGGGCGCCAGTGGTGAGGGCAGGAGGCGGGGACAGTCCTCTGGGCTCTGTGCAGGAGGCAGGGAGGAAGGTCACTGGCCAAGGGTCTAAAATCCTAACAGGCAGCATTCCTTAGCCTTAGGTACAGAGGAGGAAACTGAGGCCTAAGGGCCCAGTCAGCCTGCCCAGGGCTGGAGCTGGCCACCTCCTCCAGGTTCCTGTCTTGGCAGGGGAGGCAGAGCCAGGCTGTACACGTGTACAGCGCTGGCCTGCAGCTCAGGGAGCTGGGGCTGACTCGGCAGGTGAGGTAAGCTGGAGGATGAGGGGACGCGCCCGGTCACGCCACACCAGAGCCGGTTGGGGCAGGTACATGAGGTCTTTCCCAGGCTCCTGCTCTACACCGACACCGGCGACCAGAAGCCCTGGGGCCTGCGGCTCCCCTTTCCTCCCCACCAGATCAGCCCTGGCTGACAACGGTGGCCACCAGCACGGCCCCCCCCACCCTGCTTCTGAGGCTGAGGAGTCACGCCGACGGGGCAGGGCCCCCTGGGGAGGCCGCGCATCCCCAGGCCAGCACCCGCCATCTCCACCCCCATCCTGCGTGCGGGACCGCAAAGGTCGGTGGGCTGTGACAGGCACGGGGTGCTGCACGCCCTCCTTCCTGGCACCTCCCCGGGCCGCAGGGTGTCCAGACCGCTGCTGCTGGCTGCTTGTGGCCGGGCGCCTCAGAATCTAACAGGCACGCAATGAACCGGCCAATTACGCATCGGCTGGGCCCGGACAGAGGCTGCCTCGGCACCTGCCACGCCCCTCTTCCGGACAATCCCTCTCCATCTCAATGCCAACACCTGAGGGATGGCAGAGGGCCTTCTGACATGGAAACACCACCCTCTGTGAGCCCCTGTGCACCTGTCAAGACGCAGCACAGATGGTCTCTCTCAAGAGAAGCTAACTCTGCCTCCGCGCACGGAGGTCACCAGCGCCTAAGGCTAGTTAAGGAGCACGATGGGAATTGGCTTTACAGGTGCTAATTCTGGATCTCCACCCCCAGCCCCGGAGAGAGGCACCTTTCACAGGTGGGGAAACGAACAGAGAGTTTTAGCAGCTTGCCAGGAATCAAAGAGCACCAGTCACGTCGATGGCTTTGAGAGCAGGATGCCACCCAACTGAATTCTTCCCAGGGTGTCAGGAAAAAAATGTAAGGGTGTAGGCATGTTCTCATTGTAATAAGTTTAACAAAAAAGGACTGAGGGGGGAGGCCAGGCAGCTCCGGCCGGCTTACCGCGGGACTGGGCGTGGCCTCACACCACGACTGGTTGGAGACACAGGCGTGCTGCTGGGCACACCAGAAACAGGGCCACCGTGTGGACAGGCAGCTGGTACAACTGAAAGACAGAGAGGGCCCTCAGACCCTAGCCCAGCCCTCTGTCCATGCCTGCCCACGCCCCTCACCTGGGGACAAGCCAGGCCAGGGGGACTGGTCACCAAAGCTCTGGGAGGGCGCGGGGCCTCTGGCCAGGCCGGGCTCGTGACTCCTGACCAGGACGGGGCTGGGCCTTGGCACCTGTCTCCCCGCTACCCGGGCGTGCCATCACTCACGCGGTGTGTGGATACACGTGTCCAATGCGGCCACAGTCGTAAATGGTGAAGTTGGCCGAGACGATGTTCTGCCCACTGACCCGCAGAGACACTTCCACAGTCACGTGGTCTGGAAGTCCCGGGGATGTTGGGGTGGCATCTCTGTCAGGACCCTGCCACCCGGGCCGAGGCCCCACCTCCCGCCTCCTGGCAGTCCCTGCTCTCACCCTGGCGGAGCGGGAAGGGTGGAAAGCGGTCACGGGGCAGAAGGTTGCAGTAGGCAATCTGGTGGCCGTAGGCAGGGCCTGGGACCCGGGCCACGGTGTGGGTGCCGTCCCCGTAGTCACAGGTCATCTCCATCCCGCTGAGACTGGGCAGGCTGCCTGAGATCTGCAGGATCATGCCCTGGGGACAAAGGTCCTCGGGTTCTGGTAGACAGCTCCCCCACAGGACCAAGTCCCCAGGAAAAGGGTAGCAGTGACCAGAAGTCAAGGCCAGAGGCTGCAGCTCCACATGACCCTCAGTGCCGCAGGTTCCCCACCTGAAACGCATCATCTCGTGGCAGCCCAAGGGGGTCCCATGATGTCTCCGTCCCCGAACACTGAGGTCTTGTTCCCGCCCCGGCTGTTAGGGCCACCACTGCCAGGACACCATCCACCGCCCCCCGCTGACCTCCTCCTTCCCTGCTCGAACGCGGCCCCCCGCGAGCCTTCCCAGGCCTGGCGTGCTGCGGCGTGCTGCGGCGTGCTGCGGCCGCCAACACTCAATCTGTCTCCTCTGTTGTCTCCGTCACCACTTATTGTTTTTTTTTGAGACAGGGTCTGGCTCTGCGGCCCAGGCCGGTCCCGAACTCACTATGGAGCCCAGGCTGGCCAGCAATCCTCCTGCCTCAGCCTCTCCAGTTCTGGGATTGCAGGCAGGTGTGCGCCACCACGCCCGGCTTGAGTGGTGCTGGGGAATGGAACCAGGGCCTCGCCCTTGCCGGGTGAGTGTTCTGACCCCTGAGGTACACCCCAGCTTCCCATCATCATCTTGGCCAACCTTTACTCTGAGCTACACGCCCAGCCCTGTTTTAGGCTTGATTGTGAGTTGCTAAGCTGCCCGGGCTGGGCGGGAACCTGTGCTCCTCCTGCCTCAGCCTCCCGCAGGGCTGGGTCGCCACGCCAGGACTGCTTCATCTCCGCGTCTCCTCTGGCCCAGCTCCAGCCCGGGCCTGGCACATGTGTGACCCCACTTCCTCCAGCCCCAGGTCTCCTGGAGAAGGGGGACCCAAGGGGCCTACGGGGGCCAGGGTACAGGACAACCATGCGCTGGGCAGAGAGAGCCTCTCACGGCGGGGGCACGGGCCCCAGGTCTGGCTCACCGGGTACTCCTGGCCCACGTCAATCTCAGCAGGAAGGACCGCCATGGAGGGGCAGCGGCCCGGGCCCTCGCTGGCACCGGTCCAGAAGTGTGGCTGGCTGGAGTTGGCACAGTCCTGCTGCAGGGTGCACCTGGGGGCACTGCGCGTCAGCCTCTGGCATGGGCGCTGCCCTCCATCCCCCGCCTGCCCGCTGCCCCGCTGGCCTCACCGTGTTTCCAGCGCACACCACCCACAGTAGGCATCGGCCGCGCCCACGCAGTCCCTGCAGCTTGAGTGCCTCTCGCATGCTGCCACCCGCACGCGGGCCATCTGAGGGCAGAGGGTGCGGAGCCAGGCTGAGTGGGGATCTGGAGGCAGGCGGCAGAGGAGGTGGGGAAGGAGGGACACCCAGCGCGGGCCGCACCTGGTGTGACGTCATTAGGTAGAGGTACTGGGGGTCCATGGGGTCGAACTGCATGACATGGTGCACTGGCTCCCCGGGGGCCACCGTCACCGCACGCTGGCTGACCACCTGCATGCTCTCGTTCAGGGTGAGCTGGGGGGAGGGGGTACCAGGCTGGGGGAGGCCAGAAAGGAGCCACCCTCCCGCCTGGGCCGCCCCAGGACAACAGGCGCCAAGAAGGTGGGCTGGTCCGGCCTCCACAGGGCCCACAACTTGCCTGACTCCTGTGCCGTGGGCCACACGGTCCCCAGCCACCAGCAGCGGTGTGGGACACAGCACGAGGACTCCAGGTGGTTTTTGTTTTGGTACTGGGGACCAAACTCAGGGCCTTCACCCCAAACTACATCCCAGCCTATTTTATTTAAAACAGCTTATTAAGTCCCCCAGGCTAGGATTTAATTTACAATCCTCCTGCCTCAGCCTCCCAGAGTACTCGGATTACAGACCCGTGCCAGCAGGCCTGACTTAGGACTTGAGATCGGTACAGGCGTGCAGGCTGCACACATCTCCGCAGTCTCCGGGCCTCCGTGTCCCGGGCCGTGGGGCTGCGGATGGTGCCCTGCCCCGCAGGACCGGGCGCATGGGTGCAGGAGGCTGCAGGCCACAGCACTCCTACCCTCCCCTGTGGAGTGAACCAGGACCAGGCGGGGCGGGGCCGCGGCCAGCTCATGCAGGGAGCCTCAGGGCCACACTGCAGGCCCAGGCGGAGGAGGCAGCAGGTAGGACACTGGGCCGGGGCATCCCTGGCTCAGCCCAACCCCCACTACACCCCTGCCAGGCGTCAGCTCGAGGCAAGCAACCTCAGTGCCTAACATGTACTTGCCCTGTAGCCCACACAGCTTAGTTCCTGCCCTGGGGCACTGCCCAGGCTTCTGGGGACACCCTGTGTCATCAGGGATACCCCACACCATCAAGCCAGGTGTAAGGCCCTGGATTCCACCCCCAGTACCCCCAAAAACCCCACCACTGGGGATCTGGGGACAGTGATTCCCCACCTCCCCTTGGGAGCTGCGATGTTCCCATCTGTAAAGCTGCACTGTGTGTCCCTTGTGGGCTGGCAGACCTCGCCAGGCTGTGCCCAGCAGATGCTCGCCCAACTCTGGGAACTCACCCAGTGGTGCCTAGCAACTGCAGGTCACGTACCTGGCCAGTCCTGACGGGCAACAGGGAGGAAGACTGAGGCTCAGAGGGGAGACGCAAGAGCCCAGGCAGGGAGCAGCCGGCCCCGGTCCTCTCTGCACCCAAGACCACGTCCTCACGGCTGGGAGCCCTCATGGGGGAGGACTGAGGGCTGGGGGGATCCTACTGTCCCACAACTGTGCTGCAATTGGGGGCACGAGCCGGGGCGGCTTTGAGCCTCCTGGGGACAGGCCCCTCCTCATCCCATCTCAAGTGGGTCAGAGGACTCACGTCCCCACCCCCAGGCAGGGACCCCAGACAGGGCTGGACTTTAGTGACTCCAGCATGGGAGGGGAAGTGACAGAGCCTGAACACGCCAAGTGGTGTCCTTGCCTCAGCCGTGTCCCACACAGCTCCCAGCCCTTAACAGATGGGGAAACTGAGGCCCAGAGCAAGACGGTGTGTGGCAAAGCAAAGGGACCTGGGTGCAGGGCCCCCGACGTCAGGCCCTGTCCCGCTGGCACACAACAGGCTGCTGGTGCTGGGGCAGTGGAGAAGCAGGCGGGAGGCTGTGCTCCCAGGTGGGAGGGAGGAGAGACAGCACTGGCGGGGCAGAGCCCCCCGTGCACCCCAGCCTGTCCTACCTTCAGGAGCCTCCCAGTGGCTGTGCCCAGGAACACGGCTGTGTAGTTGTTGGCACTGGCCACGGCCACAGCAGTGAGGCCGGGGGCGCGGAACACAGGCGCGGCCCTCAGCGGCTGCAGGACGGACAGTGGGTGCTGGAGGTGCGCGGCGCCGCAGTCTAGCTGCTCCGGCTGCAGCTGCAAGAGAGGTGGGGCTGGTCTGCACCTGGACCTCTCCCTACCCTGCCTCCCGGGGACACCCAGGCAGCCTGGCCCGTGGTCCTGCTCTTGGTGACAGCCTGGCTTGGGCGGACAAGCAGGACCCTCTCTGCCCAAGGCTGGCAAACAGCTCCAAGAGCGCAGCTCAGGTCACTGGGACCCAAGGCATTGCATGGAGAGGCCAGAACAGCCACAGGGGACTGACTGCTCAGTCTGACCTCTAAGAGGCAGTGTGTGCACCTGGGGTCCCAGGCATCTGGGAAGCTGAGGCAGAAAAAGAACCCAAGAGTTTAAGCCTAGCCCGGGGCAACTCAGCCAGAGCCTGTCTCAAACTAAAAACTAAAAAGGGCTGGGATACGGCTCTGCACAAAGGTCCTGCGTTCAGTCCACAGCACTGCAAAAACAAACCACAACTAAGAGGCCAGGGAAGCTGGGACAGAACAGGACTCACACATGCCTGGCCCCTGCGGTTGCCTCTCCTGGCCGTTACAGAGCCCAGGGCAGAGGAGTCCCTGCACAATCACTCGAGGCCTGCCTGCCTCAACTCACCTGCTGACAGACACCCAAGAGGCACTCCTGCCTTGCAGGGTTCCTGCGGCCAGAGTCTCCTCTGCCAGGCCTCACTCTGACCAGGGCTCCCGGACCCACAGCACTCCAGATCCAGACAGAGCCCCCTTCCCGGCCCAAGTGACAGGTGAGTGAACAGTGGCCAGGTGTGTCCCCGTGTGGCTGCCAAGGTCAGCGGCAGGAGGGGTCTGGCCTCCCACCCCGCCTCCTCAGAGCCGCCGCGTGCACCAGCGGCTCCCAGGGCACAGGCAGGAGAACCCCGGCCGGCCACCAGGGTGAGTTTGCATGGGAGGCCTCTGCGGCACCTAGAGCTCCAGTGGCTCCGAAGAGCAGAACAGTGACGGCCTTGGGCCTGTGGGGCAGGTGCAGGACACCCCAGAGGGCAGCCAGTCCTGGCGACACCCCGAGCCCCCACCAAGCAGGGGGAACGTCCTGGGGGTCACAGCAGCAAAACTGGTGATGACACCATGACAGCTGTGTCTCTGGGGACCTTTCTGTGGGTTTGGAGGACAGAGCCCAAGGCCTTAACCTTGAGCTCCGTCTCCGACCCATTTTCATTTTTAAATTTTGAGACAGGGTCTCACTAAGTCCCCCAGGCTGGGCTCACACTTTCGATACTCCTGCCTTGGCCTCCCAGAGAGCTGGGACTCTAAGCCTGCACCACCAGACCTGGCTTCTGGGTCCACGTTGGCCCCAACATGTCCCACCTCTGGACAGAGTCACGAAGTGAGACCTTTAAAGAACGCAAGCCGCAGCTGGGGTGCAGGTCGGTGGGGAGCACCCGGCTCAGGGCTGCAGAACACAAACACGGACGGGAAGACTGGCCCCTCTTAACGCCTTCCAGTAGTCTCCGAACACTCAGAATACACCTCCAATCTGGAGCCGCCACCCGCCTGGGCCCCGGCCCTCACTCCTCCCCAGCCAGGCCTGCCCCACTCTGCACACGTCACACCCGGTGCTGCCCCCATTACACGTCAGCCCCCTCAGCCCTGGGGACATCCGAAGGCCCCGGAGGACACCTGAGACTGGGACAGCACTGAGTCCTGTGCACCCTGTCTGCTCCCAGACCGACAAGACTGTCATCAACTTTAACTCACACACTAAGCCCAGGGGCAGAGTAACAGTAACCAACAATAAATCACTCACAGCAAAATATCTGTTAAGATCACACGGGTTTCCTTCCCCTCCTCCTTCTCATGCCACAGACCGTGGCAGTCTCACCCGACCATCTTTCCTCCTTAGCTTCCCGGCAGCACCCCACGGCCTGGCGCGTCCCAGGCACACGCGGTGGCACTGTCACTGTCCCAGCTCCACAGCTGTGACACAGGGAAGTTATGTGACCGGCACGGGAGCACCTAGGTTCAGGGACTGCGGGGCGGGGAGAGGTGACACGCACCCCGGCCACACTGGCAGAGGGCGAGGACAGCCCTGTGGGGCTGGGCTGGGCGGGACCCCGCGTGTACACACAACGCATCTGGGCCTTGAATGACTGAGGGCAAAGGGAACCACAGGCCGGCGGGGCCTCTGTCCACCACCCTGACCCGCAGGGCCCCAGGAATGGGTGCCGGCTGGGTGCCAGGGCAGGCAGGGGACAGAGGATGGGGGAGGCCACGTTCCCAGGCAGGCTCCTCACTCTCCTCCCTGGACAGAGCACTTGCATCATAAAAAATAAGCTGTTTACTCATTAAAATTACAAGTCCTCGCTGGAGGGGTGGGGAGCACAAGCGGGGTCCCCAGGGCACGTTGGGCATTTTGCGCTGAACCCCATGACAGGGGCTCAGCCAACCCGAGCCCTGGGGTCAGGGCAGAAGCAGCCAGGCCAGTGTGCGTGATCTGGGGCCCATGGGCAGAATGCTTCTGAGTGCCCAGCCCCCACCATCGTCCTGATGTTCCCGAGCCATTAACTCTGCACTGAAGGAATTTTCTAAAAGCCTTTTCCCCCAGTGTTTTTTTTTTTTCTTATCCTAAAAATAAAACCTAAAAAAAATTTTTTTAAAGGAGAAGCAAGCTGTGGGCTCTGTGCTTCGGGGGAGACGGGCCCTGCCCGCACGAAGGGGCAGGAGAGGTGGTCAGGGCACGGCCGGGGACCGGCAGCAGGACCGAGGTGGCCTCGGCGAGCGTGGCCTCCAGGGGCCACCCTGTCACGTGATTCCTCCCTAGCCCCACGCCTGAGGCCCTGGGACAGAGGTCAGGTCAGGCCACCTTGCACCATTCTAGGAGCAGGTCTCAGCTGTCCAGTCAGGCACCCACACTCCCATGACTGGACTGGGTCACCTGCTGAGCCCTCCAACCCCACCCTGCTGCACTCCAAGCACAGGGTGCCAGGGCCAGCCCTGCTCTCCACCCTGATCGCTCTGTGTCAGTGTCCTGGGGCACCTCTGTCCCCTTCCCTGACCCACGCTGCTCCCCACTGTGGCGCCATGCCAGCCAGCACTCGCCTGCCTGCCCTAGGCCAGGACTTCCTCAGCTGAGATGGTGCTGTGGCCCGAGTGTTTACGAATTTTGACTGAAGTGTGAATGACCGTAGCCAGCAGCTTCCTTTCCACATAGAGGGCCTGAGAGGGGCACAGCTGCAGGGCGCTGGGGTGCGAGTCAGCCACACGCCTCCTGTGCGCACCTGAGCCAGGGTGGGGCAGAGACAGCCATTGGCCTGGGCCCCTCCGGGAGCCAGCCACCTTCTGGCCCGAGCTCACCCCGCCTCCTCCATCACTGCAGGGAAGGATCGATTTCCCACAACCATAACTGCGACTTTTTCTCCCCAGGAGCCAGCGGGAGGCCCCGCTCCATGCCCCGGCCACCAGGCTGCCCAACAACAGCGTCACCACCCACCGGCGGGGCAGGACCAGCTGGACACCCCTGTGCCTGCGGCCCCTCAGCTGTCAGGCCATCCCGGGACAGCAGGTGAAGGTGCAGCCCGCCATGGGTGGGAGGCTGCCTGCGGGGTGCCCGGCACCCCAGCGGAGCTCGCCTCGCCCCGGGGCAGGGCCCTCCTCCCACCTTCCACAGCAGGCAAACCCGGTTAGGCTGCACCGGGGATGGACCCCGGCCCAGCCCCGAGGGACCTGGCAAGACCCCGCAGCAAACACAACTGGGGACCCGGAGGAAGAGGGTGCTGGTGGTCTAAATCTGGAGCTCAGCTGCGGGGACATTCCAGCACCGTGTCGGTCCTGACAAAGGGACAAAGGTCGAGTGGTGACGCATGAGGAGGGCGCTGGAGCCCTGGGTGTGCGCAGGAACTGCCGGGACTATCTCTGTAACTTCCCTGCACATCTAAAATTATCCCAAAATAAAAAGTTTATTAAAAAAAACCCTGCAAAGTAGGTCGAGCCCCGCCTGCAGCTCAACAGCCTTCAGTGACTCCTTAGTAGCTCACAGCTCACAGCTGTCTGGGCCCGTAAGCACTGCTCGGCCCAGCCCAAGCTCTAGCCTGCCTCAGTCCCCTCGTCCTGGCAGCCGTGACGGGGCTAGAACCCCAGGGTCCCCCGAGAGGGGCCTCTGGCCTACAGATGCCTGCCTCGGATCAGGACACAGCGCATGCCAGGGCCAGGCAGGGCGCGGGGGCCATGCAGGGCACGAGGTGGCCCCAGACCAGGCCTTCTGGGCAGCAGCTCCTCACAGACTGCTGTCCCTTGCCCAAGCCCGCTTCAACCCCTACCTCACCCCCGGGACGGGGTGCCCTCCACGTCACATGGGCACATCCCACACCCCAACCCTTTGCTCCTGCCTCCCACCTCAGCGCATGCAGCCACCCAGGTAAACTGAGGCATGGAAGGAGGCAGGGCCTACTGTTTGCCAGGCCTGTGAGGGGCAAGATGGGCTTGGTTTTGGGAAGCCCTGGCAATATCCCCTGCACAGGGAAAAGACAGGGTGCCCATAATTCTTGGGGGTATCAGACATACACAGGCAGAGAGAGTGGCAGAGGCTGATGTAGGGCACACAGCACAGAGTTCCTGCCTGCCCTGGGCAGAGATGGACACACAAACAGCAGAGGACAGAGCAGCCCAGAGCTGCAGGCGCCCGGCAACGTGCCCAGGCTGGCCCACCCGGCCCCTGGAGGGGACACTACGCCTGGGTGCTAGGCTCAGGCCTGCGGGACCATCGCCACTCCAACAGCAGCTGGCTGGCCCCGCCCCTGTCCCCCTCCCTGTCTCTGGCACCCTGCGAGGGACAGGTGCTCCTGCTCTGGAGCCTGGCACGCCCGCCTCCGGCGCTGGGGCCCGGGCATGGCACCCGGCACGGCGGCCTCTTCAGCTATCAGCGTGGGGGTCTGGGCTGCACCCTCCTCCACACCCCGTCTCCTCTTCCGACTGGAGCCACGGTCCAGGCCTGGAGCGCCCCACACCCGCTGCCAGGCGCAGCTGAGTGGACACGCGCCGGGGCCCTAGCTCCCATGCTGGGGACACAGAGGTGACCTGGCTCAGCTCAGAGCAGGCACAGCACAGTGGCACCATCTACCCAGCAAGCAGCCCGTGCCGTGTGCCCACATGCTGTCTGTGCGAGCCGGAAGGGCCACCGCAGCCGGCGCCACGCCCTCACAAGTGGCAGTTACATAGGAGACCAAGGCGCAGGGGGAAGGTGGCCTGCTGGGGACACCGCATGGGTAGGGCCCTGGAGGGAACGAGGGGCCTGTGCACTTCCAGGGTGTGGCCAGAACCACCATGCAGGTGGCACTACCCTGATGCCTGCATGCCCACAGGGCCAGGGTGCTCACTCCTCCCGGTTTCCAGACGCTTCCTGCCTGCCGTGTCGCAGGAGGCTGAACCGGCCCGGCCTCACCCACTGCACCCTGGCAGCATGCCCCAGCCCCGGCTTCCCCAGAGCCGGCTGCAGGCGCTGTCCCCGAGGACCCAGGTCTGCCAGCTGGCCCACGAGACCTGGAGAAGCCAGGCCTATGTGGGTCCTGACATCCAGGAAGCCGCCGTGTGACCCAGTGTGAGGCCCTTGGCCTCTCTGGGCCTCAGTTTCCCCTCCTGCAAGCTGGCGTGGCAGCTCATGGGCCTGACCCGAACTGAGAAAGCGGCCGCTCCGGGGTGTGTGGTGACGGAGGCCCCGGCCTGTTGCCTGTGGCGCTGGGCCATCCCCGCCTCCAGGGGAGAGCTTGTCGGCCCAGTGGCGGTCACTCCTCAGGACAGGGCTCGGGCCTGTGCCCCACCGGCTGCCCATCCTCTGCCTCCTGGCTCCCGGGCTGCTGCACCTGGCCCAGCCCTGCCCGCTCTGCCCGCCACAGCCTCCTATCTGTCCTCGCACTGCGCTCAGGGCTGCCTTCTTCCTGACGCCACGCCTGACGTGCCCTGCACCCTGTGTGTGCAACAGTCACCTACACTCACCCACAGCTAGAGGGGACCCACAAGAGGCCCAGAGAGGGCATGTGAATGGTCCTGGGTCACACAGCCTGTGGGCAGGAGGTCAGGCTCAGTGTGGCATCTAGCCCAGGTCCTGGGAGGCAGACAGCCTCAGGTGAGAGGGTCGTCCCCCAGATGACCTCGGAGGGAACATCTCAGCCCACCTTCCTGCCAACCCCCACCGCGGCCTCTGAGAAGCCCACTCCCAGCCCCGCCCCTCCCCAAACATGAAGCCTGGCTCGGAGCTCCCTCTGCCCATCTGGCATCTCGTACCCTGAGCTGGTGCAGAAAATACCTCCCGCCCATGCGTGCCGCCCACCCACACCCACCGGCCCACTGGGTAACCGCTAGAGCTGTCGCGGGCTTTTTTCTACCTTTACTATAAAAAGACACCTTGGAAAGGCGGCGCAGGCAGCTGCCTGCTGGAGCTCCTCCGGATCGCCCGTGCCCATCACACGGTCACCTGAACATGGAGGACAGCTAGAGAAGGGGACAGACTCAGCCGGCCCCCACTGCTGGGTTATGTCGTGCCTCAGTTTCCCCTACAAAACTTTCCAGCCATTTTGCCTCCAGTAGGATGTAATTTCACCTCTCAAATATTTTAACAGCCCCAAATAGGCCTAACGCGACTGGGGACAAAGCTGGAGTCCCCAGGAGGGGAGTCGAGGACCAGCCACGCTGCACAGAGGGCAAGCCCCTCACGGCCGGCTGGAGTCAGGGCCCAAGGAGACACCAAAAGCTTGGTCCACCCAGGGACCTCAGAGGCAGGGCCTGCGCTGGACCCCAAGCCTCGCCCCACTTGGCTCCTCCTGGGCCACCTCCCGCTTCCCCAAGGCCAGGCAGACCCCACCGTTCACCCCTCCAAGGCTCACCCCAGCACGGGGCCCACCTGCCACCCTCCAACTGGCCAGTGGAGTCTCCACTGCCTATGGTCCAGCAGGGAGTGCTGGGAAAATCTCTTCTGAGGATGGAGGGGCTGCCTGGCATCCTGTTCCACCCCCACCAGCTGCCTGGGGACCACCAAACACTATCATGGCAGCCACACATGCCTCTGCTGAGCTCCACAGACCACACCAGTCCCTGTACCACCTTGCTCCACCATCTCACGCCACCCGAACAGCCTGGGCTCAAACCATGCCACCTCCAGGCACGGAGGTGAGGGATCCAGTCCAGGTATCCCAGCACCAAGACTTGACGCCAACCCCAGCGAGCCCAGAGGCCCCTCCAAACACACTCCGCCCCCGTGTCCCCTCCAGGGCACACACCCAGGCACCAGGACAGAGGGCCGGGCCAACTGAATGGTCATGGTGCATACCCCATGGCTGGGGGTGGGGTGTCTCTATAGCTACAGAACAAACCAGATCAGGACCTGTCTGTGCACAGGTCCAGGCCCAGCACCAGGCTCCCAAACCCCCCGGCTGACAGCAAAGGCTTGCGTCTGCCCGGCACCGGGCACCACAGACTCACATCCCCACCTTCACTGGGTCCCCTAGTGATGCCTTGTGGCAGGGACTGTGTCTACCATCCTTGCTTTCTAGATAAGGAAACTGAGGCTCAGAGAAGTTCTACTGCTTGCCCAAGGTCACAGCCAGAATCTCTGAACCCCAGAGCACAGCCTAAGATCTCAGCAGTCACTGGAGGCAGCCACAGCCTGGAGCAGCCACAGTGACCCTGGCCAACTCTGCTAGAGGCCCAGAGCTGGCCTTGGGCACAGCAGGGGACACGGCACAGCGTCACTGGGCTGTACCCAGGCTGGCTCCGGGGAGGGAGGGCTCTTGGGGTGGGGACAAGGCCTTGGCCACTGTCCCTGGAGAGGCCCTGCCAGGGGGAAAGGCAGCCCCAGCCTCCTTCTGCAGGATGAGTCACAGCACGGGGCCAGGGAGGGGACAGACCGTGGGAACCAGGACAACCCTCCCTCAGAGGGAGGGGGAATTCTACAGATTTTTTTCCTCCAGGGAACCCACACAGCGGCCCAGGAGGCCTGGGGGACAGAGCCTCAGCCTGGCCTTGAACCACACCCCCAACCTGCACCCCTCCGGCTCCCATCCCCCAGCACCACACAGCTGCCTGGGGAGGTGTGGCCAGGAGGAAGGGGATGGCGGCTGCCCCCAACCCAGCCTGGAGGCCAGGCTGCTCACGGGACAGCCTGCCTGCTCACCCTCACGACCTTCACCTGGGGTGAGGGTGGTGGGCGGCAGGGAGCCTGCTCCGAGACGGAATGCAGCCTCTCAAAGGCCCAGTGTCAGGCGCGCCCACAGCAAGATTTAACCTCCGGGACCTCAGGCCGCGGCCGGGCACCACAAGAGGGACCGGCAGAGTGAAGGCCCGGGAGCCCGGGTGCCACCACACCCCACCAGCCAGAGCAGCGTTCAGGGATCACGACTTGAGACAAGCGGGGTTCCGCAGGCTGTGGGGAGGGGTGTCCCCTCGCCAGACCCTCCTTGGGGGCCAGCGCGAAGTGCACATCCCCCGAGCCAGCACACACTGCAGTCTCCTAGCTGGCCCCCCTCCCCCGGCCACCCCAGCCGCAGACGCCCTCTGCTCCCCGATCCCCGCGTGCCCGCCCCTCCACGCAGGCCTCCCCCAGCGGGCACTCAGCTTCCGAAGCCTCAGCACCGAGCGCTCGGGCTGGGCCAGGTTGCTGCCTTTAAACCCCACTGCGCTGCCGGCTGCCGGTTGTGTGACCTTGGGCGAGTCACCGAGCCTGCCGGCATCTGTGTCTCCATCTGTAACACGGGAGGAAGGAGGAGTCTGCGGCCGTGCCAGAGTTCTGAGGTGCGAGGCTCGTGTGGGGACCCACCGTGACACCGTGACGTAAGGCGCCGGCTCTGCCAGGCCAGGCGCACACCAAGTCCTCAACGAACACGTGAGAAGCAGGGAAGGAGCGGCCCTGGGCACACGTCTGTTTGGCAGCCGCGCAGCCTTCCCACTAACTCAGGTACCTGCGTCCCAGCGTCCCGCCACCGCCCACCGGTTCTCAGATGCATCCACCTTCCTACCTTGGCCCGCCCCAATCTGCAGGGCCTGGCGCAGTTCCAGCGCACCTGCCCGACCACACGCGCCCGCCTCCGCCAAGAGCTGCAGTGTCGGGCTCCCCGCCCGCCCTCCCGGCGCACCTGAGGGCAGGCACCTGCGCCGCACCGGGGCCCCGCGCGCATGTGCGCACTCCTCCGCGGCACGGGCCCAGCTTCCCCGCGCTGATCTCCCGGGCCGCCCGCGGCCCCAGGGTCACGCCCCGCGCTGCCCGCGCATCCCTGCGGTGCACCTGTGCGCGCTCCCTCCGCGCGGCAGGACCTGAGCTGCGTCCCCGAGCCCGCGCTCCTGGGAGTCCGCGCGCCGGGCCGCGGCGTCTCCCCCACTCACGTGCGCACCTGCGCCCCACAGCCCCGCACACCTGGATGTGGCGCTTGCCCTCGCAGGCCGGCCCGGTGCCCTGCACCACGCTGTCGAGCACGGCCACCACGTCGGGCACCGGGTCCACGAAGCAGGCCGTGCGCGCGGCGCGGATGGCAGCTCGCACGTCGGCGAAGCGGAAGGCGCAGAGCGCGGCGGGGGCAGCGCGGCCCGCGGACGGGCGCTGGAAGACCCCGAAAAGCAGGTCTCGGTCGGGGAAGACGGCCACCAGGCGGCCGTAGCGGTCCCCGCGGCCGGCGCCGCCCGCGCACTGCAGCCCCAGCTCGATGTAGGACTCGGTGAGCTTCTCGGCGTCGCCGCCCGCGCCGCGCGGCAGGCAGATGCGCGCCAGCAGGCTCCGCGCCTGGCCGTCCTTGTCGCCCGCGCGCGCCTCGCTGTTGAGCGCCAGGTAGGCGTAGGGGCGCGCGCCGGGCGGGTGCAGGAAGGCGCGCACGAAGGCCAGCCGGTGGCGCTCCTTGGCGCCCTGCTTGATCTTGAGCACGTTGTCGTCGGAGGGGTTCAGGTCGAAGGTGAAGAGCCGCGCCGGGTCCCCGCGCGCGTCCAGGGCGCGGATGGAAATCTCCGGCGTGTTCTCGAAGCGGTGGTCCTCCAGCCCGCGGTCGCGCGGGAAGAAGGCGCTGCCGTGGCCCGTAAAGGTGGCGCCCACCAGCAGCCGGCTGCCCCGCGCGCCCGCGGCGGGCGGCAGCACGAGCCCGACGGTGGAGGCGTCGGGGTGGTTGGCTGCCACGTTGAGCATGCTGGGGAAGACGGCGACGGGCTCGGAGGGCGGCGCGGGCGGCGGGAAGCGCACGGCCAGGGCCGACACGTTCCCGCGGCGTCGCAGCTCGCAGCGGCCCTGGTGCACTGAGCCGCAGGCCACCAGCAGGCCCTGGGTCGCGTCCAGCTGCAAGATCTTGTTGTGATTGTCGCTGAGGCGCCGCGGGTGCGCGCACGGGGCCTGAGGGAGCTGCGGCGCGTGGCACAGGGGGCTGTCGGGCACCGGGCCCACGGCCGCCGTCGCCTCCAGCCGCAGGTCGGCCCCCGACAGCTGGTAGAGCCTGTTGACGGCCGCCAGGTACACGGTGCCGGCCGCGCCGTCCAGAGCGAAGTTGTTGGTGGGCGTCGGCGAGGGGAAGCGGCGCTGCACCTCCAGGGCGCCGGCCCGCGCCGCGCCCAGCGCCAGCAGCAGCAGCGGGAGCAGCGGCGGGCCGCGGGGACGGGGCGCGCCCGGGCGCGGCGGAGGGGCGCGGGCCGCGGGGGCCCGAGCGCTACGAGCCATCCCGGCGCGCGCGGGCGGCACAACGCGGCGAGTGCATGGGGCGCGGCGCGGGCCGGGAGCCGGAGCCGGAGCCCGGAGGCGGCGGGAGGCGGGGGGCGGGCCCGGGCCGCGAGCGCTTCCTGCCCGCGCCAGCCGCCCCCGGCCCCGGCGCCCGGCCGGCTCCGCGCGGCTCAGCCCGGGGCGGGACGAGGGC